>APFE031129805.1:0-14494 GCA_000404065.3 Pinus taeda
CTTCTTGGATTTGATAATCATAACTTTTGTTTTGTCAGTGTTAACAATCATACCCATGGTAGAGCAGAAATCCTTAAGAAGTATAAGTTCCTTATCAAGATCAGATGGGCACCTCATGAGAAGAACAATATCATCAGCGTAAAGAAGAAGGATGATGACTATCCTAGCTAAGATCATGCTAGTACATCCTACTTCCTCTAAACAACCTTCTAGCTTGTTGATGTAAATGCCAAATAGGGTAGGGGAGAGGGGGCAACCTTGTTTAACTCCGATATTACACTTAATATCTTTCGACCACCCGTCATTGCTCTTTAACTTGGTAATTACATTCTCGTATAACCTTATAGCAGTAGCTCTCAACTCAAAAGGAACCTTTAGCTCTTCTAATATGTTCCAAAGGTTGTTTATATGAACCGTATCGAAAGCCTTTCTAAAGTCCACAAAGCAACAAAAGAGATTGGATTTATCATTGCGGCATTCCTCCACAATGATCCGAAGTGTAACGAGGTGGTCTGTTGTTGAGTGCTGCTTTCTAAAACCTGCTTGGTGTTTAGCTCGCTTACCTTCACTTTCAAGCCATATGCTCAACCTCCTTTCTAAAATAATACCATATAACTTGGCTAGGAGAGGGCTGATCATAATTGTTCGATAATTAGAGGGGTTATTTGTATCCCCACTTTTGAAAAAAAGGGATAATGAGGCTTTGAGACCATGGTTTACAGAACCCTTGCTTGACCGCTTGATTGAAAAGCTTGTGAATGTGGGGGATGAGGACATGACGTCCAATTTTTAAGATTTCCACCTGGTAACCTTCAATGTCCTTAGCTTTCCCATTAGCCAAGTGATTAACCCCAAAATCAATGTCTTCTAGTGTGAAAACTTCTTTCGTTGTGACCAGGGTTTCAAAGTTATCCATGACATTTGGAGATTCATAAAGCTTTTTAAGATATGAATTCCAGTCGTGTAAAGAAATTTTATTATTATCTTTAGTTTTCCTAGTTAGAATCTGCGTCCAAAATTTATTAGGAGCTACCTTAGAGAGGTGTAAGAGATTCTCTTGTCTTTTACGAATATATTGCCTTTTTTTCCTTTTAGTTAGGGCTTTGTATTTTTTTATCTTGCCAATTTTAAGGGATTCATCAACAACTTCCTTAATTTCTCTCCTCGCGCTCTTACAATCTTTGTCATACCATGGGTTGGTTTTGCTATTTATTTTATTACTTGAAACTTCAATTGAGAACTTGTTAATAGAATATGAAAGGGTTGTAGTATAATTATGATAAAGATCTTCTATGTTGTCTATACTAGATAAAGGAAGAAAATTAGCTTTTAATTCATTTAGAAAGAGATATTTTTTATTTCTATCAAAGATTAACTTCTTTTGGCTATAAGGATTATCTTTTATGGGATCTCTATGCATGAAAAAATTGAGAGTTATAAGTAAAGACCTATGATCAGAGTCAGGCTCGTTGTCGTTTAAGATGTCAAAATTTGTTATTTCGTTGTATAGAGGGAGATCGGAGATAACATAGTCTACCACGCTGCTACCAAGCCCATGCATGCAGGTCATCTGGCTAGAATTGGGCCACATCTTTAGACCATTGCAAATTATGAGATCTTGAGCACTATAGAGCTTGACTAGCTCCGACCCGAACAAATTCTCCCCAAGGTCTTCAGAGCTCCTTTTGTACCGGCTATCTAGAGGAAGGTCTTCGTCTAACCAAAGAGGATTAGGGTTGGAATGATTACTTAGAAGAATATCTTGGTTGCTTGAAGCTAGAGCATTAAAGTTACCCATTAAAAGGATATCGCCTTCATTCCTTTGGCTAGAAATATCATTCTCTAAACCATTGTATGGACTATTTTATTTAGATTCTTTTTCTTATAGAAGTTAGAATTGATGGGGGGAAATAACAGATTTCTATGTAGGTATTTTTATCATAAATTTCAGTAATTTCTATCCAACCATATTGGTTGTAAGGGTCGTTTTTATAAATCCTAGCATGGGGATAGATGTTCTTCTTAATGTAACAAGTTATACCCCCAATGCCTCTACAGGAGGATCACTTATTCCAGGTAGACCATAATGTAAAGCCATCTATGTTAGGGACCTTAGATTCTTCGTGGTCCCAAGTTTCAACAAGCAAAATAATATCAACATCATTTGAGATCCAACTTAGCTTGGGGCCTTTGTTCCATGGAAAGCCCTGACAGTTCCAAGAAAGAATTTGGAGCATGTTGAATTGCTATTTATTATTATCTTTTTTGTTTCTATCTCGAATAACAGCTTTTCTATTTCTGATTATTGTCCATTTTCCTTCCTTCCTAGCTTCCTTTACCTTTTGAACCTCCTTTCTCAATTCTGCTTTATCTTTTGGAATGAAATCTTCATTTATAAATATTCCTGTTCCTTTTAGACTTGAGGTTTTACTAAGTATGTCATACTTATGGTCAAAAGAGCTCACCTTTGTTCAGATCAACCTTCCTTTATTCTCAGTTACTTTCCCCAACCTTGTTGCTTCTGTGAGACACGTTGTTTCGATTTGTAATCTGTTATGTAATTTTGTCCGCGCTATGGCTAAAGTATCCTCGTCTACCTCCTCTTTCAAACTGAAGATTATAAGGTTCAAGGCCCTTTTGTTACGCTCATGGTCTAATTCTATCAATTTTTTCATTTCATCTTTAATTGGTTTGATATCTAATTTACCTGCCACACTATTTAGGGTGAGGCGGCTATTAACTTTTTCTTCTAGCTCTTTAATCATGTCCTTCATCTTAAGGCTCTCTAAAGTATCAACATATACTTGCTCGGATGTTTGGTTCATATCTTGGTTTTGTTTTCTATAACCTGCAATCTAGTCTCCATTGCCTCCATCTTATTCTCCAATAGTTCTATTTTTTTTTCTATTTGTTTTTGTATCTTGTTTTCAAGAGATGTGAATTTATTTTCCAGCATGGTTACTAACTCTGTTTTTCTCTTGACTTCTCTTTCTTCTCTACGTTTCTCTAAAGACTCTATATACTCATAGAGGCTCTCAAACTTGATCAATGCCCATTTTGGTTGAAAATATATGTTGGTCAATCTTGGTCAAAAGTGGAGTCAAAGCTCTGGCCAATCTTGGTTAGAAATGGAGACAGGAACCACGCTGATCTCCCTTTACTTACATTGATTTTAAATAGCGCGGGCTATCAACCCCTAGTTGATAGAAGAAGAGGTGTTGGTCTAGTGGTAGCGGAAGTCGAGCATGTGAGTTCTGGTTGCAAAAATCATCAGTGGCTGCCAAGACATTGTGGAGCAGATAAGCCATCGGAGCAGCGTCGAAGATCTGTTGGTGAATTGCTGAAGACTTTTGTGAATCTAATGTGGGTTTGTGGCTTTGATCTACTTGCATATATTGATTCCTTAGTGCATCGACTGATTTGCTGCTGTGAATTTGTGGTGTGGTAACATTCATTGCTATTTGGAGAATCGAGCTGGAAAAATGACCAAGATGGCATTGGTATTTGTGATAGCGATCCAACAAATTGAAGTGGAGCTATGGAATTGTGGATCTGTGATTGAGATCCAACAAATTGCCTGCAGATTTCCAACTCTAGCAGCGTTGCATTGGATCGTTCAGATCAGCTTCTCGTGGATTGTAGGTTGGCGCAGGTCGATCCGATCTGTTGGTGCATCGTGGTATTGCTACATGCAAAGCCTTGTGGAGTTGAGGTGGTGTCTTGGTGGTGCAACGCAGATGCAGCGAAAGAGTGGTCGTGCAATAAGCTCGACGGATCCAATATTATGAGCAAGCCAAGGGTATGGTTATCATATTTTTAGTTGAATACTTTTTAAACAAAGGGTTGTAATATTTTTAAGAGGAAACGTGTTTGGGGCACCCATCTAAAAGGAGTTTACATTTTTTTTTAAGGGGGGATTTTTATATCCTTAAAAAAAAGGATTTGTTTTTTGTGCACCCATTTGAAGGGGCTGTATTTTAAAAAGAGCACAAATGGTTTTTGAGATCTAGAGCTAGATATGTTTTTTTCAATTGCTGGAGGTCGAAAGTTTTTTGAGGTAGACCTGTGAAGATGAATAATCAGATGGAAGAGGCAGACTTGAACGAGAGCAATAAGCTCACAGATTTAATTATTCTAATTAGAAATTCAAGTTGCAGACCCAAACACATGGGCAATTGCAAGTGGTGATGAATTGAAGCCGACCATAGCTACAGGCAAAACAACAACAACAATCCAAAACTGGGAAAAGAGGGATAATAGATCAAAAGTGTTGTTAGAATTGTCAATGAAAGATTTTATTATCCCCCACATCCAACAATGTAAATCAGTGACTGACATTTGGACAACTCTCAAGGACTTGTACAAGATCAAAAACACAAATCGCCTATTGTTTATGAAGAGAAAGGTTCTCTCCATTAAAATGGAGGAGAATGAATTGGTGGCTGCATTCATCTCTCGAATCAAGGAGCTCATAGATAAGTTGGGTGACATAGGGGAGACAGTGTCAAACACTAATCTCATCACGATTACTGTGAATGGTATCACTGATGACTATCAGATGTTTATCACAAGCTTGAATGTGAGAGATAAATCCCCCAAGTTTGAAGAATTGATAGGGATTTTGATGTAAGAGGAAGAAAGGTGGATGACTCTGAAACCCCAGAGTTCAGATCTTGCTTTAATGGCGAAGAAGAAGCCCTTCAATTGGAAGGCAAGTGCATGATAAAAAAGAATAGGTACACCACAATGAAAGCCACCTCAAGGTATGTCTTTTAAAAAAGTGATTTAGGAACCAAATGTTTTACTGTGGTAGACTTGGTCATATTGCTAAGTATTCTCATAAGAAGAGGCTTGATAAAACTCGACATAGACATAAAAAGCATGAAGGGAATTCTGTTGATGAAGATCAGAATCAAAATCTCCGATTGTTTGTATCTGATTATGTGTTCATTGCCAAAGATGATGAAGAAGAAACTTGATTTGTGGACTCATGAGCTTCCACTCACATGACAGGTAACATACATTGGTTTGAAAATTTCAAAGAAACTAGTAGTGGTGCTAATATCTACCTTGGTGATGATAGAGGGTACCAAATCAAAGGGTATGGTAATGTTCATGTCGTATTGGCTGATGAAAATATTAGACACATTCAAAATGTAATGTATCTACCCGGAATAAAAAAGAATCTGATCTCTGTTTATAGGATCATAACAGATCAAAATCTTAAGGTAGAGTTTTTTAAGTCTTATTGTGTTATTAAAGATCTGCTGGATCGTATGAAGCCAATTGCGTTAGGTATTCGAGTGGGAGGATTGTATGAGCTGAATGTAAGAAGTGCACCACAACAAGCGTTGACTTCATCAGTTATGACTGCAGAAGATTTATGGCATCAAATATTTGGTCATATTAATTTTAATGACCTGCTGCTACTTTAGAAACGAGGTATGGTCAATGATATTCTTGTTTTAAAGAATGTTCATGTTGATTATGAAGCATGTGCTCTTGGGAAGATGCACAAAGATGATTTTCCTATAAACTTAGATAGAATGAAGAGAGATATACTAGAGCTTGTGCACATTGATTTATGTGGGCCGATGCGGACTAGTTCGTTAGGAGGTGCCTATTATTTCTTATTATTTTTTGAAGATTGCATGAGATGTACTTGGGTATATTTTCTCAGAAAGAAGAATCATACTTTTGAATATTTTAAAGAGTTCAAAACATGATTGAAAAGCAGATAGGGATATTCATCAAAATTCTCCACGCAGATCAAGGGGGAGAATACAAGAAGGGTGATTTCATCAAATATTTCAAGGGCCATGGGATAGTTCAGCAGTTCACACTACCTCACACTCAACATAATGGGGTTGCAGAGAGGAAGAACAAAGCCCTTGTGGAGTGTGCACACAACATGTTAAAGGTAAGAACTTGTCTAATGGCTTTTGGGCAGAAGCAATGAATATTGTTGTATATGTGAAGAATAAGAGTCCAACAAAAAGCCTTGATTTTAAAACTCCATTTAAAGATTTATTAGGTTTTAAGCCCGCAGTTAATCATTTAAGAGTTTTTGGCTGCAAAGATTTTTCTCATGTTCCAAAAGAGGATAGGAAGAAATTGGATTCAAAGGCCATTAAATGAATTTTTGCTGGGTACTACACAGAGTTTAAAGCTTATAAGATGTTTAGTCTCTCTACTCATAAAGTGTTTGCAAGTAGAGATGTAGTATTCCATGAGAAATTTGATGATAAAAACCATCATAGAGGCAATGAAGAATGGAACATGCCTTTGTTGGTGGAATATGGAAGTGATGAAACAAGGGACAACCATGAGCAACAACAACAACAACATCAACAGAAAAAGGAAGAAGTGGATGTTACATATGCAGTTAGCGGGCCAATTCCACCAAGGGATGATTAAAACAGATTTGAAGCCAGTCGACAACTCAGGAGATCAGGTAGGAAAATTCAGTTGCCAACAAGATATAGGGATCATGCTCTTATAACTAGTATGTTAAATTTTGTTGAACCCTCTAATTATAAATAAGAAAGTCAATATAGTGAATGGAGGGTAGCCATGGTAGAGAAATATGAGTCGATACTTAAAAACAAAACCTAGGATCTAGTTGAACTACCTGAAGGCAAACAACCCATAGGTTGCAAATGGTTATACAAGCCTAAATTTAAAGCAGATGGGAGTATAGACAAATATAAAGCTAGGCTGGTTGCAAAGGGGTACTTGCAGAAAGAAGGAATAGACTATGAGGAAACCTTTGCCCCTATATCTAGATTTAACACAATTAGAGTGTTAATTTCTTTAGCTACCAAACATCATTGCATGATACACCAGCTAGATGTGAAATCTCCATTCTTAAATGGGGAATTAAAAGAAGAAGTGTATTTAATGCAACCTGAAGGGTTTTTTAAACAAGGGGAGAAACATTTAGTTTGTAGATTGAAGAAATCATTGTATCGACTAAAACAGACACCTAGGTCGTGGTATGATAAAATTGATTCATTTTTCCTGCAACATAGGTATAAAAGAAGCAAGAATGACCATAAGTTGTATACTATGTTTGATGAAGAGGGACAAATTGTTTTGATTTTTTTATATGTAGATGATCTTATCATTATAGGAAATGTTGATGAACTCATTAAAGAAATCAAAGAAAAGATGTCATGGGTTTTTGAGATGAAATACCTTGGAGAGTTACACTATTGTTTGGGTCTTGAAGTCTAGAGGGATTCTAGCTAGACTTTTCTGTCTTAAGCAAAGTATGTCAGGAGCTTATTGAAAAAGTTCGGAATGGATCAGGGTAAAGCTCCCACAGTGCCTTTATAATAGAATATTAAATTTCAGAATAATGATGTTTCTAACGAGGTTGATTTAACATTGTATAAACAACTGGTTGGGAGTCTAATTTACTTGACTACAACTAGGTTGGTTTTGGCTATTTCAGTTAGTGTATTAAGCCAATTCATGTCAAAGGCTCTTGAGAATCACTGGGTTGCAGTGAAAGGCATCTTAAAGTATCTTCAAGGAACCTTAGACTTTGGTATTAAATACACTGATTCGTTTGATATTAGATTGACAGGTTTTTCAGATTTAGGTTGGGCCAGAAATCTCGATGACAGACGATCCATAATAGGCTATGCATTAAGCATTAGGTCCAGGGTCATTGCATGGAGCAGTAATAAGCAAAACATTGTATCCTTGTCTTCAACAAAAGAAGAGTATCAAGCGATGTGTGCAACAACATGTCAGGCATTGTGCTTGAGGAGACTTCTCTAGGATGCCAGAGAAGCAAAAAAAGATGCAACGATTATCAGATGTGACAACCAGAGCTCAATCAAACTTGCAAATAATTCAGTGTTTCATAAAAACACAAAGCATATTGATACACAATTTCACTTTGTTAGGGAGAAGGTTTAGTAAAAGGAAATCCATACTGATTATTGTAATACTTGTGATAATGTTGCAGACATTTTTACTAAGCCCCTTGGAAGAATTAAATTTGAGTTATTTAGGGAGCCGTTAGGAGTACTAGTGAACGCCTTCTCCATTAAGGGGAGTATTGAAATTAATGGAGAAATGTATTATTGGAGAGAGTCTGTTCATTAGTTATGTGTGAGACTTAGATTAGGAATTAGTTCCTACATTCTAGGTGGTTGTTCTAACTCTCCTACTTGAATGTAAACTATTTATTCTTGATGATTAATGATGAATGGGTAGAGTGTTCTACCAGAGGTAGTCTCCGGGTGAAGCTACTCATCTGTGAGTTGCTAAGTTTGACAAATATATTTCGTGTCTTCCATTTTTAACACTAAAACTATGTTCATTTCACATTAATTTGTTGAAACGTTGCATAGCATAGTCGGTTGTACGAAGACTATAGTTTACAAAAAAGGAATATAGTGCTAGCACAACAGAGTAAAAGTTGAAAGAGATTAAATTTCATGCAAAACCTGGCAGATATTTATAAATGCATTGAGATCAGTGGTAACCAACAATCTACATGATATCCAAGGCATATATATGGATTAGTATAACACCTTTCTCTACATCGGGGTTTTGAGAGCACCTAGCTTCTTCAGCTTGTGCAATAAAGTAATCAGAAAGTAAAACATCAAATCTTATCTTCCCTGTGGCCACCCTAGGGTATAGATATTTTAGTACAGATCTTTACAAAAAGAGAAAGAAGTGATGACGTTCTTTGATGGCAGAATATATCTGTATGAGTTTTTCGAAAAGTAAACATTGCTAGAATTCTAAAAAATAAATAATGCCAGAATTCATAATTGAAAAAAGCAGAGATATAGATTCATAATTTCTCGCAATCTTAGTGTTCAATATGGCCACATGGTAATTCAATAACATATACATTATCAACTAATAGCAGATAAATTATCAATTAGCCTTGTATTATTTCATTCCCCTGGTTTTTTAACTAAGCTTTCCATTACTAAACAATGTTTCAGATTTTAGTTTTGATTTTTATTTTTGAATGGTGGACGAATTCATACCGACTTCAACCACCACAATTGCAGGTATCTTAATATTTTTTTTTATTAATTTTCTTTTCTCGGTTAAGTCCCTAATTTTTAGGTGATTTCCCTCTTTCTTGAAAGATGGATTTATTTATCTAATTGAATACAGAAGAATACAAGTATCGACGGATTTCAAAAGGATAGTTAGAATGATGTTTGAACTATTTCAGAATAAAGAAAAACTATTACAAAATAATAGTTGTACTTGAGTCATTATGTGAATCATTGATGTTTATGTAAAAAGATTGAAGGAGTTGTAAAACAAGACTCCCTCCATTCCAACTAGTTCCACACACAAAAAAATTCTACCACAAAACCAAAGTTATGTAACATATGAGATGAGCACCGACAAAATTAGCAGTGACAAAGTCATGGAAACAGGTCCAAAGGGGACAACATCGGCCATGCAAGAGTGTTGACGCATATGCAAGACATATCTTTACTGCAAAACAAAAATAATAGTCACTTTATGCGTTTTGGTATGGAAAACCTAAAATGACATGAAATTAATACTAAGTTAAAGCAGCAAATAAAACCTCATAACTTAAGATTCGTTAAAAAAAGAATCCTTGTCAATGTTTAGTAGGTTGAAGAAAAGGTGAATTAAAACATGTACAACAAGACTTTGGGTTTAATCAATAAGACTTTGAATTTAATCATCTATATTTTTGTACACTGCCTCGATTTTGAAGGTAAATTGATTACAACAAAATTAGCAGTAACAGAGTCATGGGAACAGGTCCGAAGGGGACAACATCGGCCATGCAAGAGTGTTGACACATATGCAAGACATATGTTTACTGCAAAACAAAAATAATAGTCACTTTATGCGTTTTGATATGGAAAACCTAAAATGACATGAAATTAATACTAAGTTAAAGTAGCAATTAAAACCTCATAACTTTTGATTGGTTAACCAAAAAATCTTTGTCAATGTTTAGTAGGTTGAAGAAAAGGTGAATTAAAACATGACCTCATAACTTTTGATTGGTTAACCAAAGAATCCTTGTCAATGTTTAGTAGGTTGAAAAAAAGGTAAATTAAAACATGTATAACAAGACTTTGGGTTTAATCAACAAAACTTTGAATTTAATCATCTGTATTTTTTACACCGCCTCGATTTTCAAAGTAAATCGATTACAACAAAGCTGTGAGTTTAATCAACCAGACTTTAAGTTTAATCATCTATATTTTTGTACACCGCCTTAATTTTCAAAACAAATGGATTACAATAATGCCTACTACCTTTGACACAGATTAATAACACCGAAATATTCTCATGTTAGGGAGCAGATTAATAACACCGAAATATTCTCATGTTCTTTTATTTGAAGTGTGGGCTTATCCATTAAAGAGATTATTATTTTAAGTGTTTACTTGAGAGCAAATTATTCGAAAGAGAATATTATTTCAACCGAGATAAGTCGTGGTCATTCGCAATTTTAATGGTATATAATCAATCTGCATGGAATCTCTTTATGTTGATGTTTTTTTTGGGAAGCCACATCTCAATTTAGTAATTGTTGTTTGTACACATCGGTGTCAAACTTAATGGAATATCATAAGTGTTGAGATGGTTTTTATTAAAAAAACGTCAAGTCACATGAAGGAAGGTACAAGGTAAGTGATATATATCATGTATTAAAATAATGAAAACTAGTGTAACTTTTTCATATTTATTGCGAATATTGTGATATCTGATAAATAAATGAAAATAATTTACTCTTGTCATTGATTTAACATATGATATATAATTTTTTTGGGGTGATATTTAAAGGATAAAATAAAATAATACACACTAATTATTGGTTTCACACATTACACAGAATTATTTGGATCTTAATTTCTCATTATACAACTTTCAAATAATATAATATTCGACTGATGATTGATTTAATATATAATGCATAATTTTCTGGATCTTAATATCCTTTTATATAAATAGTGAATAATACAACCACACTAATGACATGATGCACAATTTTTTATTATATTCAAAGGAGAAAAGAAAATGATATACACTTGTTGATTTAATATTCCCATTTATCTTCATTTATAAATATTCCCATTGCTTTTAGACTTGAGGGTTTACTAAGTATGTCATACTTATGGTTAGTAGAGCTCACTTTTGTTCAGATTGGCCTTACTTTATTCTCAGTGTGTTTCCCCAACCTTGTTGCTTTTGTGAGACACGTTGTTTCAATTTGTAATCTGTTATGTAATTCTGTCTGGGCTATGGCTAAAGTATCCTCGTCTACCTCCTCTTTCAAACCGAAGATTATAAGGTTCAAGGCCCTTTTGTTATGCTCATGGTCTAATTCTATCAACTTTTTCATTTCATCTTTAATTGGTTTGATATCTAATTTACCTGCCACACTATTTAGGGTGAGACGACTATTAAAGTTTTTCTTCTAGCTCTTTAATCATGTCCTTCATTTTAAGACTCTCTAAAGTATCAACATCTACTTTCTCGGATGTTTGGTTCATATCTTGGTTTTGTTCTTCTATAACCTGCAACCTAGTCTCCATTGCCTCCATCTTAATTCTCCAATAGTTCTATTTTATTTTCTATTTGTTTTTGGATCTTGTTTTCAAGAGATGTGAATTTATTTTCCAGCATGGCTGCTAACTCTATTTGTCGCTTGACTTCTGTTTCTTCTCTACATTTCTCTAAAGACTCTATATACTCATAGAGACTCTGTAGAGTAACTGTGTTAGGTCTACCTTTGGTAATATTTGGTAGTTGTGGTGAATTATTCATACTTGAAAATATATGAGCAAATATGTATTAGAAAAATATAAGGAATGTGTGCACCTGATATCAGCAAGTCGGACCGCAAACGAACATGCCCCAGATTGTTTTTCTATTACCGCGGAGAGATCGTGGATTATTATCGTAGAGAGATCATAAATTATGACCGCAGAGATCATAAATTATTACCGCAAAGATTATTAACAACTAATAAATTAATAGTATTATTAATTTATTTAATAATATTATTAATAAATTAATTAAATTTAATTAAATAATATTAAACTTTTCCCTTTTCCTTCCCTGGCCAAACATAGTCGTTTTCTTCAAGCTGTTAGGTTGACCTATCTCCCTATTTAACCTTCTTCCTGGATCTGTTTCTTCATCGTGTCCTGAAGATGAACCACACTTATTGATTCCAAATGCATCGACCAAAATCTTCAATGTGACTTCTTTCAAAAAAATATTTGATACCTTTAGGCCCCTTAACACCATTCGTTCGTCCCTCAGGTCAGTAAAGGATCCTATTGACCCCAAGGATATGAAAGGGGTTTATATTATCCCCTGCTCCTATGGCACCCACTATATTGGTGAGATCGGTCGCTCCATTAATCAAAGGATTAGTGAGCACGCAGCTGACCTTAAGCATAGAAGAGCTAAGACCTCTGCTTTAGCTGAACATGTAGAAAAAACCAATCATCATGTTTGCGTTGGGGCGGCTAGTGTTATTGCTAAGGTTTCGCATTTCCACCATTGTAAATTTAGGGAAGCTCTTGAGATTTAAAAGAGGTCGAGCAACCTCAATAGAGAGGATGGCTGGAAAATCAGTAGGTGTTAGATTCCAACACTCTCTTCTTAGTCGTTTGTTCGCCCCCCTCCTCATTTCTTGAGATCGTTTTTAGATATATATCTATATTTTTATTTTGTAATATATTTTATTTATTGTATTTTTATTTATTTATTTATTTATTAAATTATTTTTTTGACTGAATATTTTTTTTCTCGCCTCTTTTTAGTTTCTCACCCTATTTTTATTTATCATGTTATTATTTTTATTTTATTCATTTATTTTTTTGGTTTATTTATTTATGTTTTTTTTAATTTTTATTTTATTTTAATTGATAATTATTAATTAATAAGTTTTTATATTAATAAATTACTCTTAGGTAATTAAAATTATTTTTATGTATATATTTTTTATTAATCCTTTACCCTCAACAACCTAATAATTAATATATTATATAATATATATATATATAATATTATATATATATAGATATATATATATATTTAATAGTCCGACCTATCTTCTGGCTAAGTTCCTTGCTATTAAACTTAAGCCCCTAGTTGGTCGCTCTGAGTCTTTCGTGAAAGACTCTGCTTCCTTCATTAAGGAGCTTAAGGATATTAAGCTTAGCCCTGAGGACACTCTCGTCAGCTTTGATGTGGTTTCCCTTTATACTTGCATTCCTATAAAGGAGGCCATGGAAGTGATCTATCCCCTAACAGATCTCGATACCGCACATCTGGTGGAGATTTGTCTCACTTCCATGTTCTTCTGCTTCGAGGGTGAATTCTTTGAGAAGACTTGTGGTGTTGCCATGGGTTCCCCTCTTTCCCCTATTGTTGTGAATCTTTTTATGGAAGATTTCGAAGCCAAATCTTTATCCTCAGCTCGTCTTCTTCCTAAGCTTTGGAAAAGGTATGTGGATGGCACTAATGTCATCTAGCCCCATGGCCCTGAGGAGCTGGATCGGTTTTTTGATCACCTCAATAGCCGGTCCTCTGCCATTAAGTTCACCATGGAAAAAGAGGTCAACGGCTGCCTCCCGTTCCTGGATATTCTTATATCTCGGAATAAGGATGACTCTCTCTCCCACTCTGTATTCCGTAAGAAAACTCATACTGAGCAGTACCTTCATGTCAATTCCCATCATTTCCCTGCTCAAAAGTTTGGTGTTCTTAGCACCCTGGCCACTCGTGCCCTCAAGATCTCTGATGGGGAGAGCTTTGATAAGGAGAAATCCCATCTCCTTAATGTCTTTGTTCAGAATGGATATAGTAGACACCTTGGTCAGAAGGCTTTCCATAAAGCCTCAAAAAGTGCGTTGATTAAGAAAGAGCCTAAAGAGCGTCGTCTAGGTGTCCACCTTCCCTATATCCAAGGAACCACGGACAAGATCGCTCGGATCCTTAAGAAATTTGATATCCCCTCAACCTTTAGGCCTCTCAACACCATTCGCAAGTCCCTTAGATCGGTGAAGGATCCCGTTAACCCTAAGGACATGAAGGGTGTCTACTTGATCCCTTGTTCATGTGGGACCCCCTATATTGGGGAAACAAGGTGATCCATCCATTAAAGGATTTGCGAACATGCTGCTGACCTAAGACATGGGAGATCCAAGTCATCGGCTTTAGCAGAGCATGTAGAAAAGACCAAGCATCAGGTATGTATTGAGGAGGCCAAGGTTGTGGCTAAGATTGCTCAGTTCCATCATCGTAAGCTTAGGGAAGCTATCGAGATTGAAAAGAGGCCGAACAATCTCAATAGAGATGACGGCTGGAAAATCAGTAAGTGCTGGATTCCAGCGCTCTCTTTTTAGTTAGTGTTTCTGCCTCCTCCATGGGGTTGTGCTAATTATTTAGTTATTTATTTATTTTTATTTTTATTTTTATTTTTATTTATTTATTATTATTA
>APFE031129810.1:0-14646 GCA_000404065.3 Pinus taeda
CAACAAGCGTTGGACCTAAGGTAAGAACGGAAAACACTTGGTTTCTCATAGAATAATGTATGTTTAGAGAAGGATTGCTCTTGTTTGGTTTGTTTGTCACTAGAGAGTCTTAGACTCCTAGGGAGGTTAGGTTTGTCCGCAAAAATAACTCTTTCTGCATGACACCATTATTTGATGCTACCCAAGGTATCACAGTGCAACAACATGTTGACATGATGAATGACTTCTTTGATCTTCATGAGATAGATGAAGAGAATGTGAACATGCGATTATTTGTGCAAAGTTTTGGAGGCAAGGTGCAAAAGTGGTTCAGAGCACTTCCTACAGGGACCATCAATACATTGCCAGTTCTTCACAAACAATTTATGGATCGTTGGGAGGCAAAGAAAAATCCACTACAAATTCTTTCCGAGTATGAAAATATAAAGAGGAATGTTGGTGAAAGTGTTCATGATTACTGTGTCAGATTCAATACTGTCTATAATGCTATTCCAGCTGATATCAAGCCACCAATGGGGTTGGCTTTGATAAAATTCCCTGATGGTTTTGACCTCGACATGGCATACCAATTGAGAGAACAAGATCCTGCTACATTGGAGGATATGCAGAGAATTGCAATGAGTGTAGATAAAATCTGCTAGCTAAGAGAGCTAGGACAAATACCAATAAGAAAGTGACTATAAAGGAAGAAGTTTCTTCCTAGGATCATTTGCTTTGTAAAATTGAGAAAATGTTTAATAGATTCACAATTGCAAAGAAACCCAAGGCACCAATCAGAAATCCAAATTTCCATAGTCATAAGAAACACAGTTCAGGGTTAAACAATGGGAGCAAAGAGCACAAGATCAATCAGCACAGCAGCAAGTCAAAACACCTCTACATAAGAACTATGTGCATGGCCTGGAGTTAGAGGATGATGAAAATCCAATAGGAGAGGGAAATCACTTTTTTACAATAGATGGTTTGCCTATCTACATCATGGAGGATGAGGAATATTCAGAAAGCCCAGCTGTACAGAAAGATGAGGATTTTATACTAGCCAATGAAACAATCCTAGAAGAAGAATCAGATGAATATCAGAGGGGATATATGAATGCATTAACAACACAGCAGAGACAGTATTCACTCAGGAGCAGGGATGTACCCATCAATCCGATTCAAAGCGAAAGGAAGCAGCACAACCTAAGAATGATTCTCCAAATGTTAAGAAAAAAGGAAAGGAGCCAACAGATCCTACTTCCAGCAAAGTGTTGCAAATGAGAAGTCAAATCAACCAAGTACAGCAAAGGAAAAGTCTGAAAAGAAGGATTCTCCAGTCAAAGAGGTAGATAAAACTACAACCTTTAGCTTAGAGAATGATATTGCTAAGTTAAAAGTGTCGATACCTCTGACTGAATTAATGAAGAATAGCAGTTATAAGACTCAAGTGTCAAATATTTTGAATGTAGATCCTCTGTTTGATATGGTTAATGTGGAAGATGACCAACTCGAGCTTATTTTTGGTCTGACATTAGAAGGCCAATCTGAGGATAGTGAAGTAGCCCAGTTTTACATCAATCTTAGATTGCATGAGTATGTCTTACACAACGCCATGTTTGATTCAGGAGCATCTCACAGCCTGATGCCAAAGGAAATTATGGAAAAATTAGGCCTAGACATCACTCGTAAATACCATGATCTTTATTCCTTTGATTCCTGTAGGGTCAGATGTATTGGTCTCATTAGGCATTTGGTTGTGACTTTAGATCAGATTCCAGCAAAGAATGTTCTCATGGATGTAGTTGTGGTTGAAATTCCCCCTATATTTGGCATGCTTTTATCTAGGTCGTGGGGTGCAAAACTGAAAGGAACATTGCAATTAGATTTCTCCTATGCCATTATTCCCATGTTTGGTCAACTGAGAAAATTATATAGAGAAAAGAAGATGAAGTATATGATCACAAGCAAGGAGAAACCTTTGAATCATCCAATTAATTATGTACATACGGATTTAGAATCTTTTTTTCTTTATTCGGATAGTGGTTTTAATGATGTAAATAGTCAACTAGTTGAAGTGGAAGATGTTCCAGAGATAACAGAAAATTTCGGGGCAGTACTTGATCAGGAGAGACAAAATCTTGAAAGTACCACTGAGTAGTCTAAGTTCCGCCAACAGTAGAAAATTGATGGATAGCAGCCAAAGGTAGAAGAGCAGGTAGAATTCCAGCACTTGAAGGAGGAAGCCGGTTTATGGAGTATGGATTTCGATGGAGCAGTAGGTAAGTATGATGCAAGAATTGGGATTTGGGTACGCATCCCTGTTTTTCTACCAAATAAAGTCCCAAGCAATGTAAGAATTTGTTGATATAAATTGGCTTTTGATTGTTCCAATAATGAAGCCGAGTATGAGGCACTGATTGCAGGGTTGAAGATACTCAAGAAGTTGAATGCAAAGAGAATTTCAGTTTATGGTGACTCAGAATTAGTAATCAAACAAGTCAAGGGTGAATAACAAGCCAAAAATCCGTGAATGAGGGCTTACCATGCATTTCTAGATATTTTAAGGTTGTTTCCAGATTATACCTTGACATGTGTCCCTCGTACACAAAATGTCATTGCAGATTCTCTTGCTAACAGTGGCAAGTAACTTGAAGATCCCAACCAATTCAAACAATAAGTTTGACATTCATGTGAAGCATTGCCTAGCTGTCCCTGATAATCTAAGATATTGGTAGGTGTTTCAAGATGACAAAGAAATTGATGATTTTTTGCAGAACAAAGGCCAGTATAAAGATATTTTTATAGATGTTGAGCAAGATGATGGGGAACCAAAAATAGAGGTAAATCAGTTGGAAGTCTTGCAGTTGAAAGATAATGTCATCCCTAAAGGCCTTATACCTTTGGAGGAATTATTTGATCAAGATGATGTAGCCCGAAAGCCAAGCTTAGTGCCGACCGAGAAGGGTGTTGAAGATGTAAATATTGGAACAGCAGAGAATCCAAAGATGGTGAAGTTGTCAAAGGCATTACTTTCTCAGGTAAAAGCTAAGTACATTAGTTTATTGGTTCTCATTTTCTGATGTATTTTCCTAGGACTATACAGATTTAAAGGAGTATGATAAAAGTATAATTCAGCATATAATTCCTATTAAGCCAAATCAGAAGCCATTTCGCCAAAAGCTGAGAAGGATAAATCCGAAGTTGCTGTCGTCAATAGAAAAAGAAGTAAATCGATTGTACAAGGCAAGTATAATCATTCTGATCAAATTTTCAGATTGGATCTCCAATTTAGTTCCTGTGAGGAAGAAGACAGGTGAGATCATATTGTACATAGATTTCATAAATTTGAATAAAGTGTCATTAAAAGATAACTATTTGCTGCTTAAAATGGACCACATTCTCCAGAGAATAGTTGAAGCATATCGTATGTCGCTGCTCAATGGATATTCGGGCTACAATCAAATTTTGGTTCTTGAAGATGACAAGGACAAGACAACATTCACCACTCCTTGGGGGACATTCCACTATGCCAAGATGTCGTTCAGTTTAAAGAATACTCAAGCAACATTTCAGTGTGCCATGGACATTGCCTTCGCAAATGAAAAAGATGTGTTTTTAGTAGTGTATCTTGATGATTTGTCTATCTTTTCAAATTCAGATGAAGAGCATCTTTACCATCTGAAAACCGTTTTTCAGCGTTGCAGAAAATATGGAATATCACTCAATCCCAAAAAGAGCTTGTTTTCCATGGATGAGGGGAAGCTTCTCGGTCACATAATATCAAAGGAAGGAATCCGCATCGATCCTGCTAGGGTGGAAGCTATACAAAAGATAGATTTTCCTCGTAATAAGAAAGAGATCCAAGCATTTAACAGTAAGATGAACTTCTTATGTTGTTTTGTTCCTAATCTAGCTGAAACTTGAAGGAAATCACTAATATGTTGAAGAATGATAGTGTGGTCAAGTGGACTGAGGAAGTTATGATGTCTTTCAACCTAGTAAAGTTGGCTCTTTCTTCAACCCCAATTTTGATCAGTCTGGATTATTCATAGGATTTCATATTATTTTCATTTGCCTCTAAACATACTATGGGAGCAGTTCTAATGCAAAAAAGAGATCAGCTAGAAAAACCAATTGCCTTTTTCAGTAGGACAATAAGAGATGCAGCCTTGAAATATAACATCATTGAGCAGCAAGCTCTTGCTTTAGTTAAAGCTTTGAAATATTTCCAGGTACATATGTTGCACTCTCATATCCTTGCTTACATCCCTAATGTAGCAGTCAAAGATGTTTTGGTACAAACAGATCCGGAAGGAAGGAGAGGGAAATGGATCACAACATTGCTAGAATATGACTTGGAAATAAAGCCAACAAAGCTAATCAAGGGGTAGGGTCTAGCAAAGTTAATGGCGAAGTCCAATATATATGTGTTGGATATAAATTTGATTACAGCCATGTCTGAAGAAGAAGAAGATAGTTCGTTGATTCAGGTATCTGAAATTTTTCTCCAATCTCCTTGGTATGCAGATATTGTGTATGTGTTTCAGCACCTTTCACCACCACCGAGGATGGCTAAAAATAAAGGTATAAATTTAAAACTTAAGGTTGCTAGATTTTGTATTCTAAACAATGCACATAATTGGAAGGACCCCGAAGGCATTTTGTTGAATTGCTTAACCGAAGATGAAGCCCAACAGGTCATGAGTGATTTCCATAAGGGAAACTATGGAGGTCACTTATTTTGGAAGACGAAGGCTAACAAAATTTTGAGAGCATGGTGTTACTGGCCTTCCTTGTTTGCTGATGTTTATAAAATGATCACAAGCTATCATGAATGCCAGATTTTTCAGGGAAGAAGAAAGTTGTAGCCTCTACCTCTCAAGCTAGCCGAAGTTAGTGTATCGTTTCAGCAATGGGGCCTAGATTTTATTGGAGAGATTCATCCCACATCTTCAGCTCAACACAAGTGGATCTTAACAGTGACAAATTATTTCACAAAGTGGATTGAGGCAATCCCCACTCGGCAGGCCACGGACTCGGTAATAATTTAGTTTCTTGAAACAAATAGTTTGTCACATTTTGGCTATCCTAACAAACTTATTACAGATAATGCAACCACTTTCAAGTCCAAAAAGATGATTGACTTTTGCAGCAAATACAAAATTACCTTAGGACATTCTATTGCATATTATCCGCAAGGTAACAGATTGGTTGAATCTTCAAACAAATCATTGGTCAACATCATTAAAAAGCTGATGGAAACCAATAAGAAGAGCTAGCATAAAAAATTGGTTAATGCATTATGGGCGGATAGAGTAAGCCAAAAGAAGTCAATAGGAGTGTCTGCATTCGAGATTTTATATGATATTGACATGGTATTCCCGACATCTCTCGCAGTCCCGGTTGTTAAACTTCTGCAGGAAGCTGGCAGTGAAGAAGATCATTTTTAGCAGAGAATAAGCCAAATGATCCATTTACAACAGAAGAGAGAGGAAGTTTTTCAGAATACCTTCACGCTGCAAGAGAGAATTAAAAATATTTATGATCTAAAGGCAAAGGTGGACAAATTTCATATTGAAGACATAGTGTTACGATGGGATGCTAGAAACGAGGATAAAGGAAAGCACGGCAAGTTCGATAACCTATGGAAGGGACCATACAGAATCACTGCATATAGAGGGCAAAATGATTTTCTACTCAAAGAAATGAATGGGGAAGATTTTCCAGGAGGACTAGTAAATAGTCGGCTTCTAAAATGGTACTATCTCTAAGAAGTTTTATGTTATCACATTTTGTCATTGTACATACCATTTTATTCCTTTCATTGCAAATTCTGCACTATCACCGCTCATTTAGCTTGGGGCCCGAAGTGAAGGCTATGAAGTTGAATGTCTGGCTTCAGTTTTTGATTATTTAGTGTTAGTGGTTTGAGTTAGTCTCAGTTGACTCAGTTCGATTATGAGTCTTGAGTCAAGGTTTTTGTTTCGGTGTTTTGAAGTTATTGACTCCATTGCTCAAAGGATGAAGGCACTTATCTGCTTTTCCAGAGATCTGTGGTTCTTGGCACCTCCCAGGAGCTACCATCCCCATTGGAGCCAATGTTAGTGTCAGTATGTTCACACATCCATCGGTGATCAAATTGCTCTTTTGCATGCATATTAGGTGTCTCATCCGATTAGCTGCATTCCATTAGGTCATGGATCAACTGATGGTAATGGTCTCATGTCAATTTCCCTCATGACATTCACCTACTGACCTATTCACACATTGTTTTTTTTAGTCATTTACTATCATTCTATTTCATTTCATTTATAAAAAATCAGTTTTAGGATTTAGTTTCACTAGGTCTAGGGTTTGTCATCATGGCAAAATTGAATAAAAAGGTCAGCACGCACATGAGGAGGATAAGTAAGTTCATAAAATCATAAATTTATTTTTGATATGCTCAATAAATCTTTTTTTTACCTCAAAACTCTGTTTTGAGGTGAAAATAGAGTTTTGCTATTTTTTGTAAAGATTTCATGTAATTTAAGTGTTTCTATATGTAATAAGTATTCAATAGCTATTCCTAATGACCTGGTGACAAAGTCAACTCCTGCCATTACAAAAATTCAATCTATAAGTCCACCTACAAAAAAAAGGCAAAAAGAATGTAAGTGAAATAGAGAATTTTTTAAAAAGTTGGCAAAACATTAGAAAAGTGGGTCTTGGTTAGTGAAAAATTAAATGAGAGGGATATAAAAGCCAATTCACGTGTTTTAAGCCTTCATTGTTGAAACTGAACACGCCAAAGGGAGCAAATCACGTTTTTGAACAAAGAAGGCAAAATAGGGGAAAATTCCAAACATTTTGTTGGCACTGCGCACCTATGCCTTGGCGCTGCGCACCTGTTGCAGTTTTTCCACTAAATTTTGGTCTGGCACTGTGCCCCTGTTCCTTGGCGCTGCACAACTGTTACAAGAAGCAGAATTGCCTCAAAACACCTCCAAACTTCCTAAAAAGAAAATTCATGTTTGTTCCAAGTAAGTAAATCACTCCTCCTTGCTCAGGAAAGTCATGTTTGGTGGCTTGGATGTGTTTGGTTTTCTTCAGAGCAAACCCTAGCTAAATGGTTAACACAAACCCTAGCTAGTTGCTAAATTATCTCTTGCAAGTTATTGAAGGTCATTTATCTTCTTTCTCACTCCTTTCATATTGAGCTTGTCAAATCCCATTCCCTCTCCTTATAATCATCAAAATTTACTTCCCAAACCCCACCCCTATTTACCAAACCCTAACCCTATACTCTATTCCCAAACCCCCAAACCCTAACTCCCACATCCTACTCTTCCATTACATCCACTTCACTATCAAACCCCTTATCTCACATTCATAATATCATTCACTTCCCTCGTTTCTCAAAAGAAACCCCTCCTCCTAGCATTCACTTCCTTATACACACTGCTTATCCCATATTTCAAAATCTCTTCATACTCAACTGCTTTTACTTCAAATTCATAAACATGGAGACAGATTCAGATTATGAGAGGGAAGAGGAAACTCTTTGTGATTCTTTTAGAGAAGCACATGTACCAAGAAAGCCACACAAAGGAGGAAAGATCATCCGGGAGGAGCCCACCACTCTTACAGAATTACTTGCTTGCCCACTTGCTTTAAACACCAGCCTTGTTATTAGTTTTGTGAAATGGTAGAGAGGGTGAAATTACATCATGAGCTTGCTAGGTTGTTTGTAATTCATCTCCACAATGGCCCGATGAACCTTGTTGGTGTCTCTTTCACCTTGACACTTGACACCATTTCAATAAAAACAGGCATCCCTAATGTAGGTGAACAGTGGAATAATGGGCAACATGTGGGTAGAGAACATTATGAGCCCTACATTAAGGCTAGATATCAGAGGCAAATCAGCAAGGTTTTCTCTTTCAAATACTTGCATAACACTTATGCTCCTCTCATGTAACTCATCATCAAGTATTTCACCTGTGAAGGAAGGTTTTCCTGCCTATATACATATCATGTCAGATTGTTGATGCATTTTACAAGAGTAAGGATGATGAACCTCCCATACTTTATATGCAGGAATATTGAGAAGATGGCTCTCTATGTACAAAGGAAACCTTTTCCTTGGAAATTCAACAGCATTTACCACTTCTCACTAATTAAAATTGTTGTTTTGCGTCAACTAAGCTTGTTTAACATACCATGGGATACCTTTATTTCCCATGATATTTTCAAAGGCCCTCACGTGATTCCATCAATACCTCAAGAGGAAGGAGGGCCATCAGAATAGCTAGGTGTTCATGAGACTGAAACTATAGGTGTGCCGGTGTTTTTCACCTATGAGAGAGGCACTTGGAGGCATTTTGCTGCTTCCAAGCGAGTATTATCTCCACCAGAGGTGGAACGGGTCTCGTTTTTTTCAACAGACCACAGGCAAATGTTATCTTCACCGGGGGTGAAAGGGGATTTGCCTTCTTCTCTAGCTATACAAGTTGGCCAGCAGTCAAAGAGCAAGACAAAGGGAAACAAAATATGCATGAGGAGGTCCTTCCTAAAGGGCAAGACAGAGATTTTATTTTGATTGAGGAAGAAGTCACTGATTTGGGCTCTCAGAGCTCAAGACTCAAGGACATGATTATCAAAGAGAAGGAGGCTGAAATACAAGCCTTATCACTTGATCTTGAGAGGGCCAAATGGATCATCAACCTTTCTAGAGCAGGAAAACAAGCAACTGACAGATAAGCAAGCTATTATGGAGCTGCAAATGATTAGGGAAAATAGGCAAAAGGAAAAGAAGAGAAAGATCAAGATGACCTCCCTTGAGCAAGAAATTGAGGATGACCAAGAATCATGGCTGGAGAGCGTGAACATTCACCTTGAGAAGATGCTTGAGAAATCCAACAAAGATAAGAAAATGTTGCACCATATGGCTTATCACTACCTAACCCAAAACAAAATTTGCAAAACAAGGGTGAAGAAGCTAATAGCCAAGCTAAAAAGAGCTTTGAGGAGAAAAAAGAGAAATATAAACTCAAGATCTTGGCTGAAGCATCATTGGCTCATCAAAGCACTTAGCAAGGGTCAATCATGTCAAATTTCAAGAAATTTGGAGAAATTTTTGTCAATTTTGAAATTTTTAATGTAAAAAAACAGGCTTTTTCAGCAAGTGCGTAGCGCCGGTTTTCTTGGGGACACTTTCTTGCAAAAAAATTTATATTTTTTGAATCAGCATGGAAAACTATGGAAGCTCAGAAATGGATGAGAATTTTGGACAATTTCTAGGTCTCGAAAAGGGAAAAAAATACCCAAAAAGTGCCCTCTCTGCCACTTTTTTGCTACATAGGAAGCAATCTTGGGAGAATCAATTTTTGGAGAAGCAAATGGACTCAAAATTCAGGAATTCAAGCTGTTTTAGAAAGGAGACTCATCAAGCTTTCCAATGAGCTATCCTGTACCTAATTTGGACTCCAGGAAGCCTTCCACAATTGGCCTAGAAAAAGTGTTGCGCATAGGATCAGTGGCGTTGCGCATAGGATGAATTTTGCCAGTTTTGTCTAATTTTTCGGATTTCGCCTAGTTTTCTCTATAGTTGACTTTTTCTTGCTCTCTTAGTGATATTAGCATGGTAAATGATGTAATTTGATGTAATTATGGATGTAAAACACTTAATAGGGTAGATACATCAAGTCAAAGGTGGTTTTGAGTTGAATGAATTGGTTTCCTTGGTTTTAGAGGCAAGTCGTTCCACTGCCTATATTCTTGTTCTTAGTTTAGATATGGTTGAAACCACCCCTTTTCTCATGGATTCGACCCTGATAGCTAGCATAAGTAGTTTCCTTTCCTATATCATGTATTTTCTTTTTCATTTGTAAAGGTTTGACTTTGGCAAAAGGGTTGGACTCACTGAACATTTTGTATCAGCAGTTGGCAAGGAATAAAACCCGGTTTCACAGCTATTTTTGTGGGATTGTTGTGATAGTGAGTTTATGTATTTTTTCTTCTTTGTAATGAGTTTTATCTAATGTTTTATATGTATCCACATCTCTCTCTTTCTTCCAAACTAAATTATTCAAGGTGAATAGATAAAATACACTCATTTGTAGTGCTTTGTCTTGGGAATGCATTTGGTTTTCAATATTTTCACTGTTTGAAGAGGATTCATAGTTTTTTATGCCCTCCTAAGCTCCTCAATTGTCTACTCTACCATCTCAAATCCTTTGCTAGTACATAATCTCTTGTCTACCCTGCCCCACGGGACATGATTGTATCCTTGAGTTGATTTCCCGAATCCAATTTGCCTTCTCCAATTGATCCAGCAGCCAAAACCTAAAATCAAAATAGAAACCCTAATTTGCTATACCTAGCCTAAAATTAGCATTCATTTCAATCATCTCAAGCCCTAGTTGTCAATATCCAATTGAGATTGACAAGGAGAGATCCCTCTCCCGACCTGGTAGGGCTAGCTACCAGGTTAAGCATGGTTTGATGTTACCCTAGACCTGCCTTCTTTCAGCCTGAGGTATATTTAGGTACTAACAAGCTCATTTTCTGCAAACGGTTGGAAATTTGCATATATTCGCAAGTAAAGTGGCACTTTCTCAACTGCTTCCCCAGTATTGATTTCGATGCTCACTCTTGAAGCATATGTCTCTAGTGCCATGGTATAGTGAATGTTGGAGGGAAGCACTTCACAAGTGTGGTACCTTTGGGATAAAATAGATAGTCATGGAAAGAAAACATTAGATCTCACAAATCCACCTTCACATCATGATGAAGCAGCAATCAAGGCATCTGATGAGAGGGCTTTCACATCTTTGACTAACATGGGTGATTGAATAAATTTGGGAACTGCAAACTGCGTAGTCCTAGTCGTCAGTGTGGAAGCTTGATGGCTGGAACTGCGTAATGCGCTTCAGTCTTAGACAATGCCTAGGAGATAATGCACATTGAAGTCTCAGTGGCCAAGCTGGGAGACTGGCTCATGGAACTTTGCAGTGTGCAATTAAAGCAAGCCTAGGAAAGGCTCTACCCAATTCCATAGGCCAAGGCATGTGCCTCGAGCTGCTAGATTGCACAATGCATGCAAGTGAATGTGAGATCAGGGTAGGGGAGCCCACATTTGTCTATTGGGAGTGTGGAAATAGGAAAATCTTAAAGAAGATGCAAGGATGAGGAAAAATATGGTTAGTTGTAGATTTTGGCACGTGAAACAAGTGCAACAATCTATTAAACTAAAAGAAGATGAAGTGTGTGAAGGGAGTCACCGCAGCGAAAACTGTTGCAAAAACAAAAAAGCTCATGCGACACTTGAGAAAGGAAATATATAACTTGGAAAAACACTTCTACATGTTAAAATAAGTTAAAACACCAGTGTTCGTTCATAAAACTACAAAACAACACTCACACAAGCAAAGGAATCAAATGACAAAAAACCAGCAAAAGACTTGAAAAGCAAAACTTACTCGGAAAAGTTGTGTCAACTATGTTGCAGGTTCCTAGATGCCTCGATAATTCTATGGCTCCAAGATCGAATGTGTAGATTGAGCTCCAGGGCATCATTTAAATAGATTTGATCAATTTAGATTTTATGACGTGCATGCCAAAAACCTAGGAAAAGCGACAACTGATGGGAAGTTTATAAAATCATCTTGCATGTAACTCCTAGTGCTTAAAATAGATCCCTATTTTTAGGGTTTCTTTTTTTCTTTTTCCGGGAAAATATTCCATGCATGCATAAGGAAATTATGTAGTTATAGAGGGAATCGGGCAACTTGCCAGTACATGCATCTAAAAACAACTAACGAATTCTTATGTGTAATTCCTTGGTTGAGTGCCTTTGATTGCCTCTCATGCTTTATTATTTTACAAGTTGAAGGCAAGCTATCAGTGAGGTCTACACAGCTCTGAGCCTTAGATCACTGCTGAGATGTTTTGTGCAATTTTGGAGAGAAAGGTTGACTTCCTGCTCTACGTAGTTTTTGAGAGCAAGGTTGCATCCCTGCTCTGTGCAGTTTCTGAGAGCAAGGTTAACTTCCTACTCTTCATAGTTTTTGAGGGCAAGGCAATCTACTGGGATGCTTTGCACAATTCTTGAGAGCAAGGAAGACTACACTCCAGGACTATGTAGTTTTCTAAGGCAGTGCAAGAACCTGATATAAACCAAGTCACGGGGTCACCTTGTGGTTAGTTGAGAAAACAAGTAAGTGAACACAAGATGTAACGCAACAAACAAATTCAAATGAAACAGAAGTACTTGAGAAATGCAAGACATCTGCTAAGGTTTTGAGGGAGGCTCCAAAACAAAGCGAACACAAAATTTTGGAGGGTGGTTGTAGCCGCTACAACATTGGAAACACACTAGTAGAACTCCAGCTCTCTGTATGGAATGAGGGGTATATTGGTACATAAGTAATATAATATAATTATCAGAGTTTTAGTTTCATCTTTGGTGTTGCTTCACTGCTAGTAGGCTTGGATAGTACCTCAGTGGACTCACGTAGGAACACAAGCATCGCTCCGCTCCCAGCGAGCCCGGATAGTACCCCAGTGGAGTTACTTGCATCAAATCTCTACACAAGAATCATTTCACTTATTTTGCCTTAATTTATTTTTCATTTTTCATTTTTTCATTTTCAAAGAACTGTGCATAGGCACTTATTTATTTCATGAGGCGGAAGAGGGATCCCAACTTATTGAGAGGAGAATAGGTTGTCTCTTTAGAGAAGTATGTTATATATACCTCTAACATACTTGTTAAGGTTTTCCCCCTCACCTTGCTTTACTTGATTGAGATGACAAGGGTTAACCTAATATGCGAAAACCGATTAGAGTAGGTGGTACTAGTTCAAAGTGCAAGCATTGTGTTTTCACCAAGACTCACTCTGAAGAGAACGTATTTTCCATTAGGGTATCATCGACTAAAAACAATAAGCTCTTCATAAAGAGAGAGGATAACAGATAAAAAATTATTGATATTTGTACAAGCCCTCTTGTACTTTACACCACTTGTCTCAAGAGCCAAACATAGTTTCATGTGAAACTAAACCTACGGGTGCATAACAAGAAAAAAAAACAAGCAAAGAATAGAAGTTAATGAAAGAAAACCAAGTAATTGAAAAAAACATGCAAGAAAATCCAACAAGAAAGAAAACACCACTCCTAAACTGAACAGTGCATGGGCCTACTCATGTAAAGTGATATTTCAAATTGAGCCACCAACGCATTGGTTGGCCCATGTTGGTGAAGGCCTGTTTGACCAGATAGATATATAAGTAAACTAGTGCACAAGAAATATAAGACAATGTTGATTAACATGCTCAAAGTTTAAAAGCATCCACAAAAAAGAAAATAGTAAATGCACAAGACAAACATTCTGCAGACGTACCATGGTGTTGCAAAACACTATGTGCAAACACTTTGTTGACCGTGACAAACGAGAAAACATGAAAAAGGAAGACAACTTATGCTTAGCAAGAGTTCTTGTTGTGTATGATTCCTCCAATGCATGAGCAATAACGTGATGTAATGTAGGTGGAGGATGTGAAATTTGTAAACTAGATTGATCTTCAAAGGAAACATGAGAGTGATGAGGAGCCTAGGGTGTGTCAATAGATTTTTTATTGAAAGCGAAACTGACCTCAAGACAACGACGACCTGACATAACCATTAGCTAGGGGTAAAGTGTCTCGATTTCCTAAGGGGCTTCCACTTCATCAACATATAGATAATTAAAGACTAGTGGCTTCGATAGGTCAACAATGAATGAATCAACATCATGATAGAATGAAGAGGTGAAGAGATCATGACAACCACAATCAAAAAATTTATATATTCATTAGCATCCTCATGATCTGACAAATCATACAGAAGGGTTGATGAGAAACAAGAATGTTCACCCTCTAAGTTTTTAGAAAGAAAATATGATATTTTGGGCGGATTTGGAAAGAAATATTTGTCCTCTCCACGATGCAATGATAAATTGACATCTTGTGTGTCTTGTGAATGATCAGAAGTAAAAGCATCCAGGAATGACCCATATTCCACCTATGGGTCACCGTTGAAAAGAGTGGTGGATGCTCGCTCATCTAGCCACAACCACATCTGTAGATGACATATTTTTGTATCCTTGATTCTTTTAGCCCTATCCAATACTCCCTTAAAAATACAGTAAGAATATTTGAAATGCTCAAGGCCATACACATTTTCCAATATCAAATCATGTTTTAGTTTCATTTCCTTGAAAAAAATTGTTTTTGTGCTATTTCTCTCTATATGGGAATGCTCCATTTTTTTCTTCTCTACTTGGGATTTTCGATGCCTACTTGGAATCACTGAACTCTCAAGCATCCAATAAATTTTGTAAATTTTCTATTTTTCTTCTTAACTGTGTCTCCACTTTTGAAAGATTTCTCTCAACTCTTTTGACCTCCTCTTTGAATATTTGAAGATAGTGGATTTCTTGCAAGTAATCAACAATTGAATCCAATAAATTGGTGATTACTTTCAAGCAGTCCACTGTCTTCAAAGATTCAACGAGGACGTCAAAAGAGTTGAGAGAAACCTTTCAGAAATAAAGACAAAGCTGAGGGAAATACAAGTTTTACAAAATTTATTAGATGTGCAGGATGTTTAGCCATCCCAGGTAGAAATCGAAAATCAAAAGAAAAA
>APFE031129837.1:13952-27976 GCA_000404065.3 Pinus taeda
CAAGTGGGAGAATGTTGGGTTGTGTTATATTCTTTCCACGACTAGCCCACGTAGTTAACCGGGGGGTTAGAGGGGGGGTGGAGGCCCCCTTCGTTGCACCGATTATGTAGCAGCGGGGGGTCACAAGGGGTTTGAGGCATACCCTTAACCCCACTTTATGAGGTCTGGGGCAGCGCCCCAAACATTTTTGGTTTTGGACCCTATGTTAGGATGGGCAGACCCACCTATAGTTTTGTGCATGATTTTCGCACATGTTTTTTGGATGTGATGGTTTTCGGTCCATGGTATTGGATGCTTCGGCATGTATAAATATGTATTATAACATTGAAAGGAACATAATGAAAAATCAAGCTGGTAGTCCTAGTTTTGGGATCTAGTGGGAAAATCTCTATGTATATGTGTTTTATGTGTTATGCTCTCGGATTGTTTAATTTTTTGTGTTTTAGAATTCGTATGCAGGTAATTTTTGTACGGGGTTAAAACCTACATTAAACCGCCAGAGAAACCCATCTACAAGGGAATATCTCAATTGTTTGGATCAATTTGTAATCATGTAGATGAGAGGGTACCTAGTATGTATGGATCTCCTTTCTTTCCATGCTATAATATCATTCGACCTCATGTATAAGCCCATTTGTCACCAAGCCAGCAACATTTATATTACTCATGTGACAGTGATAATTATGGATATCCAAGCGACTAACAAAATCTTTGTAAGGAAGCATGGTGGGGGGTTGAATTTCATGTCTAGTCACCTGACAATGAGTGTGACCGGTACCACGGGATTTCCATAAAATATCCACAGTGTAAATCTTAGGAGAGATTTTTAGGACAATTTAAATGACTAAGTGGAGGGGTCTGTTCTCCACAGTGAAATCTTAGTTTAACTTTCTGGACGAATATCTGAAAGTTGGAGCACTTCTTCGACTTTTGGTGGGACTTGACCCACATTTAAGGGAATCTATGAATTTTTTTAGATTTGAGATCTATAGTTTGTACACTTTATGTAGACAGGACATATTTCGAGAATATGTGTGAAGATCTCTTGAAATCCTATAAATAAGGAAAATGTATCACCATTTTGGCATTCAAGTCTGTGTTTCTGAGCTCTCTTTCTCTCTCTCTAAAGCTCTGTGTCATTCTATATTTAGGTTGAGTTCAAAAAGCTTGCACATGTGCACTTTGATGCTTATGTGAACCTAAAGTGGAAGGACTCCTAGGAATTATTGATTCTGGGACTTTGTTAAGTTCGATATAAGCCTCTAATCCAAATTATATGTTAGATATGGTTTTGGATATAGATTTTATCACATGGTAAGCTAAGGTTGTGGTTCAATGTATGAAGATGCACATGTTTTAGTAACCTCATTAGTTTTCTTATGCTCATGATGTATAATGAGAGAGATGGTTATGGTGTGTGCAAGATGATGTTTTGGTGGTAGAGAAATGATGGCTACCCAACCCTCATGAATAACAATGATGACTGGATGTATTGGATTTTAAAATTATTTGGTTGTGGAAAGGCTCATAATATGGTGATTATGCAATGGAATGGGCAAGCTTGTTTAAGCAATGACAACCCCAAGCATTTGCTAGTTTCATGTATTCATTTTGGTCTCACTCCTTCAGTTGGTCTTTAACTAATGGATGTTGTTTTCTCTTATGGATTTCTTGTCTTTTTCTATGCTATTATGTACCTAGTCAAAGTTAGGCTCCGCTTTCCCTTATTTTGGTTAGTGGGTCATAGTTGTTTTAGGTTTGGCTTATTTCTCTGTGGTCTTTAATTTGCTAGTCGGTTTCTAGTTGTTTTCATTGAGTGGCACCAACATTTCTCTCTCTTCTTTATGAGGTTGTGGGTTCCTCTAGGAGAAATAAGCTTCAATATTTTCTTGTTCCAAGATTTTTTCTAGTTAATTGTTCGCATCACTCAAGTTGTATACATGACTAAACAAGAGGCTCTTGAGTCCAACAAGATGGGGATAGCCTAGAAAAGTTGTGGATGAGGGTAGTCCCATAGGTGTGCCTCATTGTTTTCCTATGAAATGGATGCCAAGAGAGTAGACATACAAGCCAAGCAATGATTCAAACAAAAAAATTCTCATGAAACTCAAAAGGAAGTTGAAGGCTTGGTAAATTCAATGAAGCAAATTTGTCAATACACCTCAACCCAACAAATCAGTGAACAATTTTGAGACTTTCTTGAATATTTTAATTTTCTCAATCTTAGGATACCAAGGTTTCTAGAGCACTAGAATTTTATTGGTTGGTCAAAACATGGTGGCCATTATTCTAGAAAACCATAAATACTATGAGCTTGAATTTGTTGACACGATCCAAAGATTGGAGGCTAAATTTACCACACGTTGTTGGGTTACCATTGGCATTAGCTTTAGAGTTTATGGTGAAGGTTATGATAAAGAAGAGGAGACTGTGGAGCTCCTAAGCACATCTACCTCTAGAGGAACTAAGTCTAATATAATTATAATAGAGGATGAGTTGGTGAAGTAGCATCCATACAAATGAAAAGGACAAGAGGCCTTCCCTTAGTTAGGCCCTTCTCATATGTCCTCTTGAATTTCTTCATTAAGTCTATATAATTTTGTTGGAGATACTTAGAGGGGGGTGAACCTTTATTTCACTTCAATCAATTAAATTTGAACTTACAGAGCATTAAATATCATTATCATTAGGTCAAATCATAAATCAACATCATATCACATGAAAAATATACAAGATTTTTTTAGGTGGAAACCTTCCAGGAGAAAAACCACCAAACACTTTTTAACATAAATGACGAGTACAATAATTTATCAGCTCCCACTGAAGGGAAGCTTCAAATACCTAATACTTAGTTATAAATTTTTTTTTTTTTTTTTAGGAAGCTCCAACTCCATGAAAGGATGCTATAACGCCTTGGTTTTACCAATTCCAACTGGAAGGATTCTCCAACACCCTCCAAGCTCCAACTTGCTCTAGCACCACCTTGCCACCCTGAAGAGTTCATAAGTTTTGACCTAAAGGAGACTTCACTCTTCACCTTGCACCACCTTGCCACCGAAAATTAAAAGATAAAAGAATATAATGTGAGCTCCCATACCAGGGACAATGACCCACTTACAATTATATTCAATAAACCTTTCTTGTTGTCTCTACTTATATATGCATAGATATGAAATGGATTTTTTTGTCAAACTATCAAGGTATTATTGTCCTATCACTTAAGAGATCAAACTTTAGGACTGCTTCTTGGATATTTATGTAGGCCTACCTGCTAATTTTCTAGCCAAAACTTACCTCAACATTCAACTCAAATACAAACAGAAAAATTTATAAAAGTTCTCTCATACCTCAAATGAAGTTTTCCGATGAGAGGTGTGGCTCTTCTGCAATTGATTTCTTCAAAATTTGTCAAGATTTCTACCCTTGGATATGCCCCTTATTAGCTATCAACTTCTACCATAGGTTTAAGCCAATAATACACTTTTGATAAACCATTAATTTTATGGTTCCATTATTCCTTGACTTGACCTTAACATGTCTAAACTCAGCCCCAAGATAACCTTTTCATGTCTCCAAGATAGGCCTGAATTAATGCAGCCTCCACAACAAACTTAGATTATGCTCAAATTTTCCATAGGATTCAAGGATTAGAAGCTCAAACCTCCTTGGATTTGAACCTTTCCACTTCTTTACTTTGGCTTGAAAACATACCCTAAATTCAATCCTTGGAATAGTCATCAATCATGCCTAACTAGACGTTAAAATCAAATTTATACATGCCCTAATTCAGACCTTAGACCTCTCATAAATTCGAATTGTGTAGCCTCAGAGATGGTTGAAATATTTCCTTTAGGAAGATCCTCATAAATGACCTTAGGAGGGGGCCTAAAGATGCTTCATATTTCTCTTAATCTATCCCTGAAATCTCCTCAGACGATGACCTCAGACATGTTGAAAAGTACCTCAAAAGGAGACCATACTAGGCCTCAGACAATCTGCCTTCGAGGGCCAAAAATATACCTTAGAGAGGCTGAATAGGAGCCTTAGAATAGATGCAAATTTTTATGAGACCATTCCTAAGGATTGCCAAAAATAGGCCTTTGAACTAGCCTCATATTTACCTATGAAAGTGCCAATTTCCTCAAAAATATCTCTTCCCAACAAAGAACCACAACATAAGGATATATAAACTAAGTCCGAAAACACCCCTTAGTAACTTGGCCTCCTTCCTTTGATATGCATGACTATCCCAGCCTCAAATATATTATATGAAATAGAAAATATTAATGCTTGAATGCGCTTGAGAATGATGTAATTTAAGGGAAACCGAAACCCTATTTATACTAGAAGGACGGGGTTAGATGAGGGCCGACTTACCCTAAACATACTTTAATAATCGGGAGTCAACCTAAGTAATGGGATAAAATAATCCTATAAATGCAACTTTTAATGAGTCTAACCTTTAACCTTATTTTGAAGCTGATTTCTTCATGAATATTTCGACTTATGGAGGTTCTACTTGGTCAAATAATTTATCTAATATTTCTTAAATATTAATCCAAAAATTGATCAATCATAAAACTGCCTTTAACATCTCATTTAGGGCACATTGACCACACTGTGGGGGTTTCAACTTTGACAAGGAATATCTCCTCAATCGCGATGATTTATATGGCGTGCCTCCTACCATTATAAATGACATGACGAGTACAATTAAATGATGATGGTCTTGATATAAAATTAATTGATCTTCCTATTCATTTACCTCAACAAATGCGGGGCTTCTCTTGGCTACTTCTTGGGTTGACATCAATGACAACCAAATTCCTACAATATCCTTCTTTGGCATTAATGGCAACACACTTACTTCCCCTGCAGTTGCCACTCCCCCTGTCTTCATGCTTCTCATATTCCTCTCTTGATTATCTCCCCATTTGAAATCAATGGAAAAGAGTAACTCCCACTGACGAAGTATCTTCCTCTGTCCTTCCACAATTTTCCTTTCTCCCCCTGTCTTCTTAGGCTGATGAAATGTTGATCAATGTGATCTAGGAATTACCCCAATATTTTGCTGAAGATACTGAAATGTCTCTCGTGGAAGAGGATTTTTGAAGATGTTAGCTATTTATACCTTTGTCCAAATGTACTCTAAATTGATATTCTTCTCTGCAACATGTTCCTAAAGAAAGTGGTATTTCATATGAATATGTTTAGTGTTTGAATGCATCAAAATATTCTTGGAGAGACTTACAACACTAGTGTTGTCACAAAATACCAGAATGGGCTCATAATACTTATTTTAATTTTGGCAGCTTAGGGATAGTTTCCCTCCTTTGGAAAATCTTCCTCATTAAGGAATACCCCGACTAGCCCTTGGAAGAATTTAATTTGGCTAAGGAAAAATATATTTTAATATGGAAACCCGCACATGCACAAAAGGATAGGTCGACCCAAAAGGAAATTGGACACCCCTGGCTGGATATAAATACAAGTCAAGTGACCTTCATTTGGAGATCATCATCAAGAATTCTTCTTTTGCCTTCTTTGACTTTGGCTTGCACAGGTCAGAAGTTGGTTCACAGAAGTTTGTTTGCACAGATTTGAAATTGTAGGGTCCAAAGCTAGCTCGTGTGATAATGGTTTTTGGTTTACAACCACATGATTGACATATGATTTTTTTGGCTGCATCCACATGCATGTGTGATAATGGTTTTTGGTTTACAACCAGAGGGTTGACATATGATTTTTTTGGTTGCATCCACATGCATGTAAGCCTCTACGTGTGACCATAACATTTCTTCCGCACACATATCCCTCTCTCCATGCAGCTAGAAACAAGGGTTTCATTTGACAATTGACTGTAGATTCTGTCAGTTGATCGCAAATGTTGGTATTTGACCGCGGGCTTTTGAATAATGATTTTGATTAGTATTATTGTTGCGTTCATCTTGGGATATTGTTTGGTTGATATTGATGGATAGCCTTGTGGATAAATAATTGGATCATTGTACTCTCTCTTTGCTGAATATTTTATGACGATCTAATAAGAAGAATAATTTGAAATGATTTCCCCCTTGTGGCATTTTTCCCCAGTCTCCAACAAATCCTAATGTCTCTATGTGTGAATATGGTCCTTCTATTGTTCCTATATGTTCTGACGCATTGTTGATGATATTGTATTTTCTACATAATCACATACGATGCAATAATGTTATAGTTTCGTGGGTTGAATTAAATGTGTAAATGATTAAATGAAATTATCTAAAGCAAAGAATAATATAGCCCTAATAAAATTAACATGGTATCATAGCTGGGCTGAATAAAATTCATATAAGATCACCCCTATGAAGACACCTTTGATGGAAGTAAGAGAAGATGGAGGAGACCTAAAAGAATGCTAGGGCTTGAACGAAACCCTAGGAAATCTGGTTATTAGGGTTAATGGATATCATGAGGTTAGGCTTTATAAGAAACCTTGGAATATGATAAAGGCTTATGTTTCGTAGTCTTGAAACCCTAACATGATCAATAAGGAGTTTTTCTAGCACCTGTGATAAATTCAGTATAACCCTGGCTGGGATAGTCTCAATAAGGCCTAGTTGTTGATGAAGGCGATTGGAGATATTAAAGGTAACATTTTTACATGAATAATGGATAGTACCAACTCTTGAAGTTTGGTTCAAGAGGGAGATGATCACCTCTCGTTAAAGATAAGTACCTTTTATATTTATTTTATTTCTTTGTGACTCTATTCTTGTTTAGGTTTATTGATTTTATTATCGCTTCTTGCATATTTATGTGAATACTTCTAACCTCTAGATGATATGTGATAAGTATATCCTTCTTGAGGATCATCTAAATTGCAGGAAAAGAAAACTAGTGCAAGAAGAGAAGAGATGGTGCTGGAAAAGGAAATAAGTACATGAGGAAAATTCTTGAAAGTTTTCAATTTAGCATCCAAAAATTAAAATATGCAAGTGCTATAACTGCTAATGACAAATAAAAGCTACACATTTCAAAGGTATTCAAATATTACAAGATATGTATAATACATTATTAGCTACAATATTGGATGATAAGGTAAGCCCTAAGGTATGATGAAAATATCACCTTCATAAATGGCTCATGTATGCATATGAAAGTAAGTTTGATTTATGATACATGTGATATATTGGTACACTTGATATTTGGAAAGTATCATACATTTTAGTAGACATGGTGGATTTCCTATTTTTTTTCTTATAAAGCATAATGAAAATATTGATACTATGATACTGTTAATACTTGTGATAAGCATGGTAACTCTGATAATAAAAGTATGATACTCTTATTGATATTGATGAGATTAGAAAATTTGACAATGTGACAAAAAATAATTCCCTGACTTGATGATTGAATAACGTGATAAAGAAGTGATGTTGTGATTATGATCCTTGAAGTATGAAGATATACTTATATGACACTAAAATTTGATGAATATTTAATGACATGATCACATGTGATGATGAAGCAGTTGATGATGACTTGTAATGAATATGATGTATATATGCCTTAGAACCTAATATAGTTTGACTCCATGATCCAACAATTTTTCTTATGCATGACAATATTATGATAGTAAGGTTGATGTCTTGATTGATGATGATTGAAGTGGCTTCCCACTTAGAGGGATAAACTCTCCATGAGATCCCAACACCTATTGTTATTTGAAATAAATGAATAGAAGACTCTTGACTGTTGAAGCTAGGATTTTGGACATGAATAAATGATTGTCTGATGTTATTGAAGGAAGAAGTTTTGGCAAGTTTTGACATGAGTAGAGAATGTTTCTCCTAGTTCAAGCCCCAACACCTGGGAGAAAAGCTTAAGAGTACAACTATAGGCCTCCCAGCTGCACAAAAGAAGGCCTATGGGCGTGACTGAGCCCATAGGGTACAAAAACTAAAACCTATGCATGAAAATCAAAAGTGCATAAGGAGGATGAAAACTCTACAAACATAAAGTAGATGATAGAGAGTTCTATGAGCATGGAATTTTTAAGGAACCGTGAGATCTACATAATGTTTGACTTGTTGCAGAGAAAGAGAATGTCTTGACTCATCTTGTTTTTGCAGGAGTCTATAGGATGCATATCAGTATGCTATTTGTCTTGATTTTATCATTAAAACTAGTATATGACAATATTTGGTAAAATTTGCAAGGGTTTGACAAATATTTGACTTATTGGCTTGACTTAATATAGATTAGTATTGGAATTTTAAAATGATGATTGAAAATTAATAGATATGTTTCGTCTTATGCATTGATTGAATTCACAGTGATAACAAATTAGGGTTTTGATCATATTTTGTAATGGTGATTTTCCTTAATGTAGCACGGCAATATGTTCATAGTGACGCTCAATGATTAATATTGGTATTCATTATTGATTCTCTATTGGCATCATTAGCATTGGCACATTGGTTGAAGTATAAACAATTGTGATTCAATATGTAATGATCTCATAATGAATGAATGTAACTTATATGACTTGTCCTTGGTGTATGAAATTACATCTAGGGTCATAAATGAATCACATTATGATCATGAGGATGGCTTGATAAATTTTTAATTGATGTTTCTTGGTAAATGACAATTGTTGACATGACAATATATAAGGTTGTAACCTAACATTTGGGTGTGAGCTCTACTTGGCACATGGTCTGAAGAGTTTAACAATGATACTGGTAGGAACTTGTATAACTTTGATATTAGTTTTGGTTGGGCTTGATAAAAAAACTTGGTTAATTTGATTGCACAATATTGATTTGTTTGAGGTTGAGTATATTGGTTTAGTTAGTATTATGTTTGAATAAAGCACTATATGGTTTGAAGCAAGCTTCTCGAGCCTCGTATGTCCACATTGACAATTACCTGGTAAATCCTAGAAGATGTGCTGATCCAAAGTTCTACTTCAAAGTGGTCCAAGCTATGCCTTTGATTTTGATTTTATATGTTGACGATATTTTCTTGGCAGGTAACAAGCCTATGATGATCAAAGTAAGAGGGAGTTGGCCTATGAGATCAATATGGAAGACCTTGGCATGATGCACTACTTTTTGGTATTATAAGTTTGGAAACGGAAAATATGTCGTGAAGTTATGCAAATCCTTAGACACCTTGATGGAATTGAATTTCAAGAGGTTATGCAGAGATATTGTTGAACCTGTCTTGGCAACCTATAATTGATTGAAGCATTGATGTTCCTTGTGAACACCCATTTATATATATTTTTCTTCAGAGAACAACCCGAGTCAATTCATGATTTATTCGCTTCATACACATTGAGTTTCCTCCAAGCAAATTTGCATGGAACGATCAATCTTGGCTTGAGATATACTTCTAGAGATGTATGAATGCATGCATACACTAATGTTGACTGGGACGGAAAGAATTATGATAGGAGGAGCACATCTCGGTGTTGTTTTAGCTTGGGATATGCTATGATACTTTGGATGAAATAGAAGTCCGCAGATTCAAGAATGACCGAGGTTGAGTACATTGTTGCTAGCATGGCTAGTTGTGGAACAGTTTGGTTGGGAAAGATGTTTGAAGAGTTGTTTGAGGAAGTTCTAAACACAAAAATGATACATTGCAAAGTGGGATTCGATTGGTAGAAAATAATGTATATTGTTGGGATTGAGAGATCTTCATACATTAAGACGTTACTACTATGTGAGACAAGATTAGGCTTGTGGTTGCTACCTCCATGAGAGGGAGAAAGGAAGAACATGTTGGAAATAATACTGAGAGGGGGGGTAAATTAGTGTTATCAAGTCAAATAAGTTTTCATTTTCAAACTTAGATATACGCTACTTCAAATATGGAAACCAGCGTATATACGCAACCGTGTCTACAAAAACTAGCATATATTCCGTAAACTTAAGATTTATTTAATCTATTTGATCTTTAATCAGTGCATCATAAAACCAAAAGGACAATAAACAGGTGCAGTAAACATAACAGATCATCACACATATGAACACAAGATATAAGGTGGGAACCCAAAGTGGGTGAAAACCACCTGCTGCAATGCATCTCTATCTTCTTGTTAATAAGAAACTTCTTTTTACAATATTTTTGTACTGGTGTAGTCTTATACCAGTACATAGGCTTCTGCCTGCAGAAGGCTACAACCTTCTCTCGTTCTCCAGCTTCTCCTATAAGGGAGCTACAACCCCCTTAGCTCTTGTACTAGCTGATGTACTAGTATGTAGGTGTTGTCCTATAGAAGGCTACAACCTTCTCTTTTCTTCTAGGGACCACGTTTCATAAATTTTCAGAATGGATCCATAAGAAACATCAATCAAACATCAAATATATCCGCATCAACCAATCCCCTTTGCACCAACCAAAATTGAATCAATCAATCACTTCTCTGAATGTTGTAAGCAGAATACAGTAACAGTAACTAGACACCAATCCTGAACACAGAATACTGCAATAATAAACAGAAGTAGCTAAAACATATTTTATGAAACGTACGCTACTTCAAGATGAAGAACTTGCGTGCATATGCTTTTGTATTAAGGAAAACCAGTGTATACACTATTTTGAATCACCGAACCAACGTGTATATGCGCCTTTGTTGTGCCAAACTTGGGTACAGATCTATAAAATATAATTCACCCTTTTCAATTATTTAGACATCAGTTATACCCAGATTATCAGATTTATAGATCAAGTCATGCGCCAAATATAACAGATCAAAATCACACAAAGATACTACAATTCAAGCCTTAAGATTTTGACCCATCAATAGAACTTATCCTTCTTCTAGCGCTCAGGTTCCTCCTTGGTTCAGATCCAGCTATGCACCATAACCCAATGACCAGTATTCTAGATCTTGTTCTTCATAAGATATTCAATCCTTGAGTGAATACCTTTGCCTAATGATCTCCTTCCCCTTTTTATAGTCTTAGGCCTTACTCAATACCATGGTCCAAAACCACTTAGAACCAATACCTGGGTTCAACACTTCGGACGAGATACCATGGTCCAAAACCATAGGTCCAAACACCAAGGACCAAATACCATGGACTAAAAATAAGTTTTCCCACATGTATGCGTTTTTCCGTGCATGAAAGTACGTGCATACACATACACGACTTTTGATTGGTGACCCTGCATATATACGCAACTTGGTTAAGTGGAAACTGCGTATATCTCTTTTTCTTTTATTCTGAGAGCCTGAACTGTGATCTGTCATCTGAGTGAGTTGCCATCAAGGACAACACATGTGTCATAATGCCAAACCTGTGTCATAATGCCAACAATCTCCCCCTTTGGACTTGATGGCAACCCCAAGTCACTCCAAGTCACTCTCCCCCTTTGTCATCAAGGGCAAAGGGTGATGCTCCCCTTGAGTACATGCTGAAATCTTCTGCTCTGTTGTGTTGTCCATGCTCCCCCTGACTGTAGGCAAGGTTTGCAAAAAGATGTTCTACAAGAAAGAACATGAATCTATAAATGACCTTCCTATCACCAAAGACTCATATGTACAACCATCTCCCAGCCAAGGTGGGATATACCGATATTGACCAATCCACCCAACCAAGTGGGGATACACCAAAAATTGACACATGATAAAACAAAAACATTACATTATCCATCCCAGGCATAGTGGGGAAACAAAATAGGTCGTTACATGACCTTGATGATAAAAGATATACATGACATAGAGACAAAATATCTACAACAAGACTATGATAGTCATCAACAACTATCATCAGCAACATCTGTCAATCATCATTCAGACCAACAACCATGTTCTCCCTCAACAACTGTTCCACCTGAAACCAAAACAATTGTGAAATTGAACCAAGATCTTCTAAGATAATGCCAACAATGCATTATTAAAAGTATATGCTCCCCGTGAACCTGTGCCAGATGGTCTCTGTCGTACCTATGTCAGAATATTTTCATCCCAAGTTTGGCCCACTGTTTTTCTTCAAATCAACATATACATGACTATATCCACAGAAACCGGCGTATGTACGTGGATGCTCCTCATGAAACTCGCGTAAAACCACTTTTCTCTAAAACAGATAAGTTTCAACAGCTAGATGATGCATCAACTACTCCCAGCTTCTATATGAGGTATTCAAATGTCTCCCTAGGCAATGGTTTGGTGAATATATCAACAACATGTTCCTTGGAGGGAACATATTCCAATTTGACCTTTTGTTCAAGCACTTGTTCTCGAAGAAAATGATATTTGATAGGTATGTGCTTGGTCTTTGAATGCATGACTGGATTCTTTGAAATACTAATTGCACTTGTATTATCACATAAAATGGAGATAGGTGGAGTATAAATGATTTGAAAGTCTTGCAAAATTTGCATCATCCAAAGGAGTTGTGTGCAACAAGATGCAACAGCTACATATTCTGCTTCAGCTATAGATAATGAAATTGAACTTTGTTTCTTGTTGAACCAAGATACTGATCTGGAACCCATAAAGAATGCACCACCACTAGTGCTTTTTCTGTCATCCATGCTTCCTGCCCAATCTGCATCTGTGTATGCATGAAGTGTGAGATCTGTACTTCTAGGATACCATAAGCCATAGTTTTGTGTTCCTTAAAGATATTTGAAAACCCTTTTAACCACCTGAAGATGTGCTTCTTTTGGATTTGCCTGGAATCTTCCAACTATTCCCACTGAATGCATGATGTCTGGTGGGGTACCTGTCAGATAGAGCAGACTACCAATCATGGATCTATAGGTTGGTTGATGTACTGCTGCTGAATCATTATTTGCACTAAGGCTGCATCCTGTTACCATAGGGGTACATACTGGTTTCGAATCTTCCATGCCATATTTCTTCGGGATCTACTTGAGGTACTTGGTTTATGATAGAAAGATATTGTCTTTGTTTTGTTGGACTTGTAAACCAAGACAATATGTCAACTCACCAAGTAGGGATATTTCAAATTCTTTCTGCATCACTAAAGCAAAGTCTGGACTCATGGCTTCTTCATTGCTACCAAAGATGATATCATCAACATACATGACAAGTATTAACAATTTATCATTATCAATTTTTATATATAGATTGCTATCTACTAATCCTTTTGAAAAACCTTGTTGATGGAGGTATTTGTCCACACGATAATACTAAGCCCTTGGAGCCTGTCTAAGACCATAGAGTGCCTTCTTATGTCTACATACAAGTTTTGGATCATTTCCAAGGATGAATCCATCTGGTTACTCAATATACACTTCTTCTTCTAAGTCTCCATTTAAAAAGGCAGATTTCACATCCATTTGATATACTTTGAACTTCTGAAAGCTAGAAAGAGAAAGGAACATTCTTATGGCTTTAAGCCTAGCAACTGGTGCAAAAGTTTCTTCAAAGTCTATACCTTCTTGTTGAGCATACCCTTTACAAAAAAGTCTGGCCTTGTTTCTAATAACATCTCCATTTTCGTTCAGCTTGTTTTTGAATATCCATTTGGTCCCTATGACATTCTTATTATTAGGTCTAGGAACCAATTCCCAAGTGTTATTCTTTTCAATATGCTCAAGTTCTTCATTCATGGCCTTGACCCAACATTCATCTTTGCATGCTTCACTTACATTTCATGGTTCAATGGAGGAGAGCAATGCTAGATATCTTGAATCTTCTGTTATAGTTCTTCTTATTTGAACCCATGCCTCTTTTTGCCCCAAAATTTGAGTCTCTAGATGGTTCTTCTGAACATATCTGGATGGAGTCTTTTCTTCTATTCTTATCTGTTCTTCTGGTGCCTCATAGGTTTCTTCTTCATCATTAATCTGATTTGAAGTTGAAGGATAGTCCTCTTCATCTTCAAAATCTTCGGTTTTTATCTACTTTGGATTGTCACCTGCTTCATCAACCACTACATCAATAATTTCAACAATTTTTCCAAGTCTTTTATTGTAGCACTTATATCCTTTACTTCGGGAAGAGTAACCAAGGAGAATGCCTTCATCTGCTCTAGGTTCAAACTTGCCAAGAT
>APFE031129843.1:0-56594 GCA_000404065.3 Pinus taeda
GAGGTCCTCTTTTGATAGTATCATATTCAGATAGTATGTGTAGGGGATCTTTCTTTTTCTCCCATCTATTAATAAATGCCTGGTATAAGGCTTCAGGGTTTAATATGGAATTGGGTGCAAGTGCCCTGAACCAGGTTCTGACATCACCGATCAAACTTTCGACAAAAATCTTCATTCTTACACTGTCATCATCAATTTCATAACTCTCGAAATAATCCTTCATTTTCTTTGTATGCTGTAGGGCGGTACAGGAGTTCGTGCCATCAAAATAGGTGATTTTTGACTGGTAGTCCTAAGGCATAGCCCCGGGATTAGCAGGCAGCTGTAAGGGTGCATATCTAGCCATGATGATGGGGATAAGTGGAACAGCTAGGGCAGCGGGGATAACAGGAACAACCGGGGTAGAAGGAGTAGTGGTGGTAGTAGGAGTATGAGATGGAGGTGTAGAGGAGCTGCTTGGAGAAGGTGGTGATGAACTAGGGGAACTTGGGGTTGACCGGAATAAAACTTTGACAAGGGTTGGAACACTGCTTGGCTGAACTGTTTCAGGACTCGCAGCAGTTGGGTCTTCTTTTTGCTTTTGTTTTCTAATGATCTTAGGAATTAAATTCAGATTTTCAAAAACAGCTGGGCGATTTGGATCAGGATTTGATCGTGTATCACACGTTTGCTTCTTAGGAGCCAACTTCTACTCTATTTTTGGGAACTTGTTTCTATAAGACACAGGTCGACCGAGGCCTTCACAGGTCGGTTTCTTCCTCTGTGGGGCTGCAAACTAGTTTAGTGAATTTATCTGAGGAGGTCCCCAGTTGAGTCGCCATTATGTTATCACTCAGGTTGTCCCTAGGCTCCTGTAGGGATACGGCCGAGGTAACCACAAACCAATCTTTGGATTGCAGGTTCTAGCCCACCTGCAATCAGACAGGGCTCTCTCTTCATGATTCAACTTTGTTGATGATTTTAGGCTAGCTTTTGGCTCAGGGGTTTTTTGTTTGTGTTTGGATGGAAGGAAAATGCTTTCAGGCAGAGAGGAAATTTATGAAGTGATAAGTTTCAAACCATTGGGCATGGAGTCATGGGTTAGGATTATCAGTGCGTCTTTCTGGTCATAAGAGAAATAATGAAGCAGGATAGTTGCTCATAACACAATCTTCAAACTAAAAGGGTGGATAATATGTAAGGAATGAGAGGCACTTAAGAATCTCTCATTTAACTTAACCGGGACTTTCAAAGGTCGGTTTCTTCCTCTGTGGGGCTGTAGACTAGTTTAGTAAATTTATATGAGGAGGTCCCCAGTTGAGTCGCCATTATGTTATCACTCAGGTTGTCCCTAGGCTCCTGTAGGGATACGGCCGAGGTAACCACAAACCAATCTTTCGATTGCAGGTTCTAGCCCACCGGCAATCAGAGAGGGCTCTCTCTTAATGATTCAACTTTGTTGATGATTTTAGGCTAGCTTTTGGCTCAGGGGTTTTTGTTTGTGTTTGGATGGAAGGAAAATGCTTTCAGGGAGAGAGGCAATTTATGAAGTGATAAGTTTAAAACCATTGGGCATGGATTCATGGGTTAGGATTATCAGTGCGTCTTTCTGGTCATAAGAGAAATAATGAAGCAGGATAGCTGCTCATAACACAATCTTCAGACTAAAAGGATGAATGATATGTAAGGAATCTGAGGCACTTAAGAATCTCTCATTTAACTTAACAGAGGGAAAGATGATCTCTATCTAGGGGCAATGAAGAATCCCTGGATAACTATCTTGGGTTAAGGCAAACATGAGCCATGTGAAATTCATATTTATGCTTAAACAGAGGAAAACATAAAGAAACAACAGAAATTGAGCATAGAGTGTATTTAAACAAATTCTAGGCTAATCTTTCTTTCTGCTGTTTAGGAGCGTAATTCATGAATGAAAACAGAGGTAAGAATCACTTACTGAGTTATGCACAGCACGCGAATTCCATAATCACTCTTCAACCAGTAAACACAGTGAACAATCCGTTCTCCAAGGCTCATAAGCAGTCTTTGATTATAGAAACTTATCATATATTACAGTGCGAGTCTCTCCCGGAGCAAAATCAGCTAGCGATAGCTTGTTGACTAATCAACCAACCAACCAACCCGTAATACAGTATTCAGGGCTGTCTTTATAGTGCAAATATCTCAAACTATTTATTACAATTGACCTAAAACAGGTCTGCAAAAAGAGCTTTCTAAACCTAAAATTTTGCCAAAATTAAATGCAGGTAAATATCTATTGAATTGTGTCAGAGGTAGCTGGATTAAAAGGAGTGCAATCTGGCCCTTGGAGCCTCGATGCAGTACTGCTGGAATAACTGTGCTTTGGGATCTGTAGTTCTATTCTGGTGTGAGTTAAATGTGCAATAACCATGATTTAAGAGTTGTGAGTGGCCTCGCCCTCTTTCTTTGACTTTGCTGGAAGGTATTAATTTTCTCCTGCTTTGGGCTGTTGTTAAGATCTTCACTGATACTCTTTGCCGCTACATTGATGGTCTCCGCCGCTTTCTGATACTCTTTGACGTGTTCTCTCTCTGTGAATTTGATCTGATACTCTTTAATCTCTGTCTCTGGTCTCTTCCTGTCTTCAAATCAGTTTATTTTGGCAAAATCGAGCAATTTCGGGCCTTTTCAGTGCAAAACGGGCTAAGGAATCAAAATATTCCCTAAAGATTCCCCAATATGGCCTATTTCCCGTAGCGATGCGCGATTAGCGCTTCGCACTAATCGCGCATCGAAAACTGCCTTCGTTTCTCATTCCAGAGCTCCGAAGCACGATTTTTCTTCTTGCGCGAATTTTCGGTTTTTTGGCTGCTGACGTCAACAGTACAGCGGATGACATCAGCATGCTGAGGTCAGCAGTGGGGTCCTTTGGTACAGATGTGACGTCAGCATGCTGATGTCATCAAGGTGACGTGGCAGCACGGCAGGGTGACGTGGCAGGGTGACGTGGACCGGGCGCAGGCAGGGTGAGGTGACGTGGAGGCGAGCTAGCAGGATGAGGTGGCGCTCCTGTTATGTGAGGGGAGGGCGGTTTTCCCTGTGCGTCAGACCGCCTTTGGTACGGAGGTGGTTTCTGTCAGGGGCGGCCCGATGCAATGGGAGGCCTCCACCTGTCCTAGTGTACGACGGTAAAACCGTCGGACATCGTGTGGTAACCTACCACCGTAATCGGGCGCACGATGTGATCAAGGACCGTCGGATCTGGGGGAGGCGATCTGATGGTGGATGGGAAAGGGAGATGCACGGGGTTTAGCAAAGGTGCGCGCGCGTTAAAGGCTTAATTTTTCACAGCTCGATGGGTTTTTAACTTTAGAAAATGGGTAAATGTGTTTGCGCGGTGAAAACTTATCAAACTAACATTAATATTTTTCACAGAAGAATGCGCGGGGAGGGTTATTTAGCATTTGGAAGGGGTTCCCTTAGTGTTTGGAAGGGGTCCATACACTTGGGAGTGGGAATTCTTGCCGAGGGAGGGTTCTTACAAAAGTCCAGGTGACTTAGTAATTCCCAGTGAAGTATTTATGGTTATATTTCAACCACGGGGAGGGGATATTTACATAAGGGGATTATCTATATAGTTTTAGTATGGGGACAGGGAAAATATAGGGAGTTAAATAATTATGTCAGTAGTTAATATGGAGATGACAAGAAAGCGCTAAGTTTCAGAAATCTTAGGCTTGAAAAGGGGAGATAGAACCTTATAGAGAGAGTATGGATTCTCTTTGAGTGAAGCAGGTCTTCACCCAAGCTAATGACATGAAAATGACGAAACTAAGAGATATCAAGTAGATCTTGACCTCTTTTTGGGGAAATTAGTTAATGATTTGGGGGAGATGGAGAAAGGAAGTTAGTTATGCCTGTTTTCAGCTCTTTCACATAAAACTGCCTGGTGATAATGTCCTGAGTAGAGATGACACCCTGAAAAAATGGAACTGATCAGCAATCAAGATTCTGCAACCTGAAAACTACCTACCCAGCCTACTTACCTAACATTTTTTCTTCTTTTGGTCTCGGTGCACTTAGACTTGCAGACCCATCATTTCAATTTTTTCTTTTTTATAGCTTCCTATATACAAACTACCCTTTTTTCTTCCAAGGGCCTAGATTAAGCAGTTGGGCTCCTTTGATTCTCTACCTATCTAAGTATCTACCAAAATAAAGCTGTTTGGACAGATTTTCATCCTCTATATTCTAAAACAGGAAATTGAAACCTAGGGAGACCAAGATTAAGCTGTTTGGACCTCCCTTTAGCTGAAAATTGTACAAAACTGGAATAACTTCTCAAAATTTGGAAAGCCGTTAGATGAACTCTGAGTAGCCTTCTTTGCTTGGTAACTGTTTAGCAAATATGGAGCATTGCAGCATGTAAAGTATGACATATTTGGTCTGTAAAAAATATCAATCATGAAATATGAGTAACCTGCTGCAACAGGAGGCTAACACACATGTTGCTGTTCTTTGCATTTAGTGCAGCATGAAATGAACCTTCTCTCTAAATAAGAAACAGCTTCAACCTTGCCATGTATTTTTGAATCCTAGAATCTCTGGTTGAACATCAAAATTGTCTTGATGTAAGATGAATAATTCAAAGCTCTAATTTTTCCAGTTTGGTTTTCATTTCACTGGTTTTCAAGACAGGAAGTACTAATCTATTTATCTCTGTAGCTACATTGTTTAATTGAATTATCCTTTTAACTACATTGAGAATTATCATGCTATATCCTACATCCATGTCATTATAAACTGAAATTTTTGTAAAATATTTGTCTTGAAGTCTAACTCGTACTTTCTTGTCTCATAGGAATACTTTGTTCTTTTGTGGAAATTAATATAATTTCTTTCTTCCTTTCTATGTCTACATTCCAGAGTCATGCATCACTGTTACAGGAAGCACTGTCAACAATAGTGCTTCAAACGAATGAAGTGTAAGCTTATATTTATAAATGTATAGATAGAAACGAATTGGTTGGAATAGGGAGAAAATGCTAAATCCAAGTCGTTTAAAAGAATTTGTGTCGTTTCTAGTGATTTGAAATTTCTGTAAACCTACAAACCATTGGTTCACTGTGCAGTTTTTGGTATAAATTATAATGCAGGGATATTTTCAAAATCGTAAGTCTTGGCAAAAGCATGAGGAAAATGCACTGAAAACATGGAGAATTTTAAAAAACAGAGACAAATTTAAATGCACATCTTTTATTAGAATTTGTGCCTATCCAATTCCTATGTCGTAATGGCCAACTGAAACCAAACAGAAGAAAAGCTTTCACTAATTTATTACTGATTTGTGTAATTGGCTATTTGAATTATCAAATTGATTCAACATTTCTTCATAAAATAATGAATCGATCCCTCTCTCATAATTATAGATAGAGTTAAAAAGACAAAATTGTGTCGTAGTTGTTAATATGGGTCAGATAAAATATTGATGGATATCTGAAGTTTTGATAATCGAGCTGGTAATTTCTTTGGTTTTTCCAATAAATAATGGTTTCACTTAAGCCAAAAAGAAAATATTAACTTATTATAACGTACTACTATAGATTGGATAAGTTGAATTCTAACTGCAAAAGAGAGTCATTTATGGCTTCATCTTTTAAGCTTTTATTACTTCCAAGGACTCCTTCAAGTCTTCAGATGTTGTGTGTTTAAAGGTTGTTTGTGATGCCTGGGTATGTGTTGACTGAACATTGGAACAACAAACTAGCATGAAGGTCATATGAACAAATTACTAACTAAATTTTAGATTTTTCTTTGTTTATTTCTCTTAGGTGGGCAAGATTTTTGGAGCTGAAATTGGAGCCAGGGTGGTTTTACTGTCTGTCTTTGTCTATGCATGGAGGTCCGAGGGTTAATCTTTATAGTTGTAGCTTGTCTCAACGATGTCTGATTCTGGATGCGTTCTTCAGATCTCAATGTTCATTGCTAAGCAGTGAAATATAAGATGCATTTCCTAAAATAATACATTTTTGGTGTGCTTGATTTTGGGAAGCATTTGTTTCAAGGAAACTCGCTCTTCCTAGCAAAAGCTATCATTGGAAAATTGGATATGGCAAATTTTTCTTATGTTAAAAGTGATTTGAAGGCTAGTGAATTTCCTGGACCTTCATGTTGAGCTTAGCGACTTGCCCAAGGCCTTATCCATGAATTGTGAGGCTTCTAGAGCACAGGGAACCTTTCTTGAGTTCTATAGAGGATTTGAAGAAAGGGGAGGAAATGCATCCATCCACCCAATTTATCCAGTTATCACACACCTCAAATATTGTTAAACTTTAAAAAGAACCTTTTGACCTTTCGTAGGCACTGGAGATTTCAAGCTAAATATTCTTTCTTACCACCCAAATGAGTAGCCTCAACAAGGTCTGGTCAAGGTGCTAAGCAGTAAAAGTAGAGGAGATGCACTCACTGTAATGTCCTCTACCGATTGAGGATAAATAGGACTCATTAGCCTATCCATCCCCATGGACTATAATCCACCTAAAAAGGGGAAAACCCCAAAAATACACATTGTTGGGCAAGTTTTAGGGCAGCTGGGTGAAAAGCCCAGAATTGGGGTTTTGAGTAAGTTTTACCCAACCATTTATGAAAAAATAAAGGAGGATTGGATTCATTTTGAGCACCATTGTGGATCATCTCATTTGTTTTGAGAATTAGTTATGAGGGTTTTAAGACCCCTTGTTCTCTTGCCAATTTTGGTGGTGAAAGATTCCAACCCTAGTTGGCCCTTTTATATTCTTCCCTTTCTTTCTGTTCTGGCACAGGAAAGACATCTGGAGATAACATAATTCTCGGTTGGTTCTTGGTTTAAGGCAGTGAAATTCTAGATTGGTACTTGGTCTAGGGAAGCGAAATTATGGCACGACACTTGTCTGAAAAGGGGTCTGAAGTATATGCATTGCTTAATCTCTTGGAGCATACCAAATTGATAACCAATGAATAGGTTTTCAAGGCAGTGAGAGGCAGTTAATTATTCAGTCTGGGTACGTGGAGCTTAAAGGGACGAGTTGGGTGTAGCATTGGACAGGCTGCAAAATGTTACTCTCTGAAATCTAGGGATTCTTTGCAGTTTCGATCATCTTTCAAGCGAAGTTTGGTCTGGGGTCTGACTCAGAAATAAGTCATAATTGTAGTAGTTTTGGAAGGGTTTCTGTAAAGGAATTATGTAGACTTTCTATGTATATTGCTTTGAAGTAGGTCGCAAAATTTGGATCAATCACATAATCTGACGTATTTATAATCACATCTCTCCTGTACAATGGTTTGATTCTAGGAACGTTGAGCAAGGAAGGATACCGTGCTTTAGGGCCAAAGTATAAATGCTGAATCTGTGCGGTCATTTGATTTTTGGGGGTGCTGGGTCTCTCCTGAGGCAGGAGCGAGGAGTTTTTTTAGTGTCGATCCACAAGATCAAAGCACTAGCAATAAGTGAAGATCTTGTACAAGTACTGGAGCATAAAGCTGAAGAAGATTCGAGTTATAGGACCTAAGATCAAATCGGGTTTTTTGAAGAGGCAGTGAATGTAGATTAGTTGGTACGTAATTATCTGAGGTGTCTTGTGCGAGCAACCTTGCTGGTGTTAGCTGTTGGGGGCAACTGGGCATGTTGTCGTATTTGCCTTTGAGCTTGGTATCCGTTGGTTTGGATTTTATGTGGTATCACATTCACTTTAAAACTTTGGTCATCTTTTGATTTGGATTAATATGGTGGGCCCGTCGGATCGTTAACATTTGTATGGTGGGACTATTTTGGAATTATTAAATGCTTTATTATTATGTTAAATTTGATATATGATAGAAAGGACTCTGCATTATTTCATTAAAAGATATATCATTATATTGAGTTGCATTGTTATAGTCAAAAGTCTAATTATTATAAAGAAAAAATGCCCTAGCACTTTACAGTGGTATCAGAGCAGAGATCTTGCTAGCCTAGATGGTATTTAAAAATGGAACAATCTAAAGCAGATTTTTGGCACAGGTATGCAGAATCTTGGAGAAAGTTGGGTGAAAAAAAAACATATATTTTTCAAAAAATGGAAAAGCAATGAGCCAAAAATATCACCACGTTGCAAAAATGGAACAAAAGACTAGAATAATATGTTAGAAAATCATAAAGGCAATTTTTTTTCTTCTTATTCTTGATAATTAATTATGATGTTCTTGATTTGTTATTACGATTCTATATATCTTCTTTCTTTTAGTTCATCAAGCAATTACCAATTAGCGAAAGCAAATAAAACAATGGACACCATACGTAGGCACTATGCCAGGGAAAAACCCCCTTCAAAGGGAAAACCCAATGAAAATTCTCTTCCTTTTAATAGTATTCTTTCAGACTCTTCACTCTAGACAAAGACTAAACCTTCCCTTCTCATCAAGTCAACCTCCCAGATCTTTGACCTCTCTTCTAGAAACTTCGACTATGTAGTAGCTTTCGGCATCAACAAAACTTGGAAGACTTCGATCTCCCAATCTAGGGCACAAAACAGAGAGAGAGAGGCACCAAAAATTTTGTTTTTCTTCATCTCCTTAGACTTCACCCAACTTGCACTTCCTTTGGCTTCCCGACTTCATACTTCACACTTCCCAGCTTCCTTAGAGATATCGAACTTGCTTGAGATGAAATGCTCCAAATGAATTCGACTTGCTTCTATTTATAGGCTTCAAGGGAGGTTGAATGGATGTCCTTAGGCTGACTTGATCTCTTCTGGGCTGACTTGATGTGGAGGATACATAAATTATATTTGACTCAATACTTAACCTTTTTACATGATTCAAAAGCCCAAGAAGGGCCTTTTTAAAAGTACATGACTATATTGACTCAGAATAAATCCTAGAAGTCCTCAATGGAGACTTTGACCTAAAACATGGTGACCCAAGAATGAAACCCATGCTTTAATAAGTCACAATAATAATAATAAAAATTCTTTTCTTTATTCTTTTGATAAGTACATTACAAGATGACTCAAATACATTTAATGAAGACGAACCTAGTTAATTTTCCAACATAATCTAACCCAATACCCCAACATATAAGAAAGAAAAGTTGGGAAATTTATGGAATAGTGGCAAGAAAGAAAAATCTAAGAACGTTGATCATAGGCCCTGTCATTGCTCAAATTGGCAGGGATCCTAGGAAGGTTTCCTAAAGAGAGACTACTAGGTCAAGTGACAAGAAAGGAGCAATAACCCAATGTCACCTCAGCTAAAGCTCTCTGCTCTTTACGGACATTTACTGATGGGAGGAGTCCTGGTATTAAAGGAATCACTAGAAGAAATATATCAATGGTGTAAAGGTAGAGATTCCAAAAGCCTATTCAAGGGAGATTCTTTGATGATAGGGATTGCTTGCTTTAGAAGCAAGATGAATGGCTCTCCAAGAAGGGCTAGAAGGAAACTTGGACCTAGGTTTGAGGAGTATGTCTTGATGTGAAGCACCGTGGACCAAATAATCCTAGAAGAATAGGGCTTCTAAGCAATCATTGTGAAATCAGAGTGACAAGATTGCGGGACCACAAAGAAGCCCTAATGGACCCAAATGAGGTCAAGGGTTTGGAGTGAAACTTTAAGCAAAAGGAATTGACCAAGTGAAGGAGAAGAAAAGGATGATGGTGATGAAATTTGACTTTAATGTTCAATGCAATGATCCTTAATGAACCAGTAACCAAAGGCAAGCTAGGGAGAATGGTTCTTGAGCTAGGGCTTGGAATATCTTGAGATTCTACCATTAGATTGTCTTCAAATTTGGAGGACCTCTAAAGGACACACCATCACAGTTATTAACCAATTTTCATCACCTTTGGATGGCTACAATAAAATTCGTATTGATGCCCTAGAAGCCTACTAGGGTTAGGGCTTAGAAAAGAGGAAAAGAGGTGAAAATATTTTTTGTTTTGGCAATCACATAGGACTAGATCAGTGCCTAGCCTATTGGGAGAATGGAGTCAAGAATGAGATTGATTCAAGGTCTTCTCTCTGTCAAGGAGCCTAATTACAGCTGCACATGCCCTGGTGAAGCAACTACCCAACGACAACAAGAATTGATACTTCGACTTGCTAAAAGAATGGAGTTTTAGGGTTAAGTTTCAAAAGCAACCCCTAGGAACATTCACTTTTCCTTACCCAATGAATAACGCATGCAATAGATCAAAAACTACATCTCAATAAAAATTCTGCATGAAACAGAAACTTACAAGGAAGAAAAAGTATATCCATCCATTACATTTGCAAGGGAGAAGCTCCAAAATAGAATAGCATCAACCCAAACATAAAATGCATTCAAGAATCTCCAATTCGTCCTCCAAGAGCTATAGCGAATTTCTGAAGAAGAGATACTCATCCAAATACAAGTTATGATCAAATGAAATGATCATCACATCAATATATATCCTCCCTAATGGTTCGATTTGCCTAATAAGTCCTAATAATGCCCCAACTAATAAAATAATGTGCAAAAATAACATTCCTTGGTGACAAGACCACCAAGATAGCTTCGTAATACAAAATAAGCCTCCCAAGAGGGTAAAATAATAGATACAATAGGTTGAAGGGCTATTGAGGAGGCCTAGCGGAGTCCAAAGTGTGCCAAGATGAATAAATAAGCTCAAAACATAGTGATAAAAGGGGGTGGCCCCTTGATATCTGGGCAAACAACTTGTGGTGTCCCTAAGTGGGTATGGGGACACAAAACATTCTCATGGGTCTCTGAATGGATCGATCAAGTCTGTATCCAATCTGTGAGGGTTGGAAGAACAATACAAGCCCTCCCATTGTCTCACATGACGAGACAAATCCTCATCTGGGCCTTGGATCCACTGCCAAGTGTGTGGTGTAGGGGTGGCGCTGGCTGGGCAAGGTTGTCCAGGTGTATCATCATCGTCCAATAGGTGGAACATGAGCAAGTCATGAGTGAAATTGAAGGATCCCATGGAGTGGCAATCTGGTCTCAGCTATGGTAGAGAATCATGGCCCTCATTTCTCATACTACAAATGCCAATATGACCCTCTGGAGGTCTTGGACCCCGTATAGAGAGACCAAACCCAAAATGAAGATCCACTTGTGATCCTGTATAAAATCCAATGCATCCCCTTCTAGTACAACAAAACATTAGTGCAATTGAGTAAATGAGCTTACAAATCATGGAACCAAGTGGACACTTCATAGTGGCATGCCCTTCCATAATGGGCTTCAGAATGTACAAATGTATCTAAGTTCAATAGGAAGGTTAACCAAGGACCCTATTAGGTGGTTTCAACCTCTAAGGGGATGACATGTCCATGGTACATCCATCAAATGGCAGGTGGTATGTTAAATAATGATGGAATGGAGTGGGGCATTAGGGGAAGGCTCCAAGCCACATGCCACGGTACAAGGGTAGCTAATATAGGGAAAGCCCACACTTGGGTATCTAAATGTAGGAGGGAGCAATCGTGGTACATGAGTTACTCGACCATTTTTTTTCCACCCTTCTTCATATGTCTTTTACCTTTCATAGATTTTTCTTTTAGTAAATGCTTGAGGCTCTAAGGGATGATAACATGATATGTAAGATATAGTAGTGAATACCCCTTTAGGGTTGGGCAGGTCATTGCCCACCAGGGGTTGGAACAATCATGGGTTCCTTAATGATGTAAGAGGACAATATGAGCGGCCTTAGGATCCAGGTTGATGGCCATGATGATAGGGTTAGAGCTCATGTTTGGATTTTTCCAACGTGTTAAATTTGTATGTCTCGTCCATCTTTTGCATTTTATGGTACATTTCTTGTTGAGAGTGGCCAAATTATGTTCATTCTTTTCTTTTAGCTGCATCAACCTTTGGGGCTTCGTTCCAGTCCTGACCCAAAGTGTGGACAAGGGGAAGGGGAGGCTAATTCCTTGTGAACCCAATGGACAAATGTGGACCCAAATGGGAAATATGGTGAATGGAGTTATAATGAGTAGAGGGGAGTGATGTATGTGGTGTCGGGAAGCCAGACCACACAACCGAAATCTGGGTTTCCCATGTAATGCCACCCCTAATGCTAGTAGCCAATAAAGGAGATCCTACATGACTAGGATATAAGGTTAACCATCAAATTGGATAGAGGAGACAAGAGTACAAACCAAGCCCACTCTTTTCGTCGAATCCCCCCACTAATCCATGCCCAAAAGTGTCCATGATAAGTAAACAAAAATACCCAACAACACAATGAAAAGCCATACCTTCGGGGTTGGAAGGCCCAGCTTCAAACATACGATCATAACATATGGGCGAGGGAGAAAATGGTTGGCTTAGGTGGCGGAGATAGTGGCAATTGAGTTATCTGGTTGCTGCAAAGGGCTGCTGACTACCGACTGAGGACCATCTAGGAGAATTTTTTTCTCCTATGGTTACTACCCACGGGTGGTGGGTAACATCTGGCTCCAACTGGGACATGATCTCTCAGAAGAGTGCATGAACATACTCAAACGAGGAGGCCATGAGAACACCAACAATATCTTGAGACCGTAGATTAGTTACCTGCACATATCAAAGACTAAGCACATGTTTTTGTGGTGTCTTATGATCACCCATACTTAATATTATGCCATAAAATGAACCAGAAATAAACTTCTACTTCAAATAAAATTTAATCTGAATGCAGTTATTCTAGCATCATAATATCATATGATGTTAGTTCTAATGAGAAAAAAAACATATAATGCATCCTACCTTAACATGCATATGATACAAGGTCAAGTAGCAAGGAATGAGGTGTTATGACTCAATTTGATCGGTTGTGGCCAAAGTTCATCGTCAAGTTTGGCAATGTAATAGTAATCCTCACCAACGTTCCTGTGAAATCGATCTCTAGTGTGTGTTCTCCATCTACCCATCAACTTCCTCTTATAATATCCAGATGGGACTCCAACAACCAATATTAAACCTTAATCAATGGTTGAGATCATATCTGGATCGATCCATGTGAGTTTCTAGATGATTCACATCTTTCACAATTAATACCTATTAATTAACCCCTTTTCCTAAGTTTAGACTTTTTAGAAAATATTTAAAAATAGGCTAATAATCTAATTGAGACACTTCTAGTTGGAATTTCCAGAAACAATTTTTGGGTTATGGAGAACTCCTATGTTGAAGCCTCTCCACAAAGGTTCGAGACTGGAACTCCTCCAATGCTACAAAAAATAACACTCCCTCTTAGCGAGGAAGGTGTTCTAGTGTTGCACTATTGCTACAACACCTTGTCTTTGTATCACCCTCTATCACACGGCTGATGTCTGCCTACTGTGATTGCCTGCCACAGCCCAACAACCACTGCGCAACTCTCATGCTGCATTTGTGCTGCTGCTAACACTGCTTCCAACTCTGCATTTGCATTACAACTCCCTCTCATCTATTGTTGCTACTACTGCAACCACTACAACTGAGAAACATTGTAAATACAGAATCAACCGTGTTTGTGATGCATTTGTCTGAGCATTTGACTGCTACTAGCCTTTGCACTGTCCATTGGGGAATTTGTGTTGTTGCTGAACCTGCACTGAGCCTCCTGTTTTGCTGTCATCACTGCTCTATGCTCCTTAGCACCTAATTGCCACTAGTTTGCAACTGCCACTCAGGAATTTAACTACTTCACTGACACTGATCCATCTTGCTACTGAATACTGTGGGCCCTTATAGCAAGGTAATGATCTATGAGGAGGACACCTCAAGGATCCTGCCCAAACCTCTACAACTTTGGGACTATAGATCTATATCGCCCCACCTCACTCTTGGAGGTATAGCTGCAAACATGGCGAAATCTTCCTCCAGACTGGAGGAAAACATGTTTATCTTTGCGGACGCTGTCGCCTGGTCTTGCTTCTCCTGCTTGTCCTTCTTCTTGAGAGGACACTGAGTACTTTTGTGGCCAAACTCGCCACACCTGAAGCATTTTACCATAGATAGGTCCTTCTTCTTCTTCTTGTCCCCTTGTCCTTGAATGGGACCCTTTGATGCTAAGGCCACATTTTCCTCTTCCTTCTCACCCTTCACATCCTTGTTGCTGCTTCCACTAATGGTGCTTTTTAATAGAGATCACCTCAACTCCTCTTGGTGTAGGTTGGACCACCTCTTGTCCCATCTAAGCAATTTGTCTCGACCCAAGATACTTTGGACAAAGACTTTCCACTCCTTTGAGACGTTTTTCAATGCCAAACATATAAGCCTATGGGTTGAGGTGCCTCCCCAAGGGCTACAAGCTAATCATAGACCTCCTGAATCTTGGTGTGGAAGGTATCTATGCCTTCACCCTTCTGCATCTTGATGCTTCTCATCTTCTCCTGCAGGAACATCTCTCATTGCTCGAAAGTATTGTGATATAGTTGGTCAAGGGCGTCCCACATCTCCTTGGCAGTGTTCTTGCCAGATATAAGCGAGACTATATGGTCTCGGACTCCATCCACGATCAACTGCTTCGTCTTAACCATCTCTTTCCTATATTCCTTCAACTGATTTGCATCCTGGGGAATTTCCACAACATTATCTACATAGGATTTCAGGGCATATTCATCTAGTAGGAAGGACATCCTAGCCTTCTAGATGACAAAGTTGGAGGCTCCCTCCAACCTATCCTGATCTCTAAGCCCAGCTGTGGCCATCTCGAATCAAAACTAGAAAGTCCTTCTTTCCCCTTGCTAGGTCGTTGAACCTGCTATTCTCACTCCCTTATAGAATGAGAAAAACTATTTGTAGCAATTGCCGACTATGACTAGAAAAATCAGGTTTCTAAGCTAGAAACCCTCTGGGAGAAATTTCCCTCTGTGTTTGCTCTTCCTCTTCCGCTCGAATCTTCTCAAATATTCCATTGTGCTACTCTCCGGAAATGCTTTCTGACTCTACATGTCCTTCTTGGGGTTCTGCTCTAAGAAGCTCGAACTTTTCTTGCCACTCAACAAATAGAAATTGAACTTCTGCTCTGCCACTCACACATCCTGGTTAGGCTCTATGCACACATTGGAGAAATTTTGGTGCTGCTTCCTCTGAATAGTGAATTTATCTGTCTTCATTTCTAAGCTACGATCCAATCAACCTTGCTCTGATACCATGTGAAAATTTCACCATTGAAATCCTATTGCAACAACTGGAATTATTTCTTTTAATTGTAAATTAATTTATTAGTTTATTGCTACGTCAAAAATGAAATAATCACACTGTCTTCACAAATAAAATATAGTACGGAAGATAAAATGGAAACTAAGAAAACACTGGCATACACACAATAAATTTGACACAGTTATTTTTGGACAAAAGTCCCTGAAGAAACCCAACTTGGCACAACCGGTGCAACAATTGAAGGTTTTAATTATTAAACAGTAGTGAGAAATTTTGAGTACAATAAATATCGCCAAACTGGTGAATCTATCTAAGAGGAATATTGGAAAAAGTTATCTGAGGGAATTTACCCTCACTTCAAGCAATCCAGACACTTGACTGCCTTTGAAAAGCTAGTCGTCCAACCAGCGTTGCACAGGCCCTGCATCACCCTAGTGCAATCCCTCAACGCTCTGCCCGAATCAATTGCAGATCTAGCCATTGTGCTTGTTGCTGACTAAGAAACTGTCTCTCTGGCCCTTTGGAAAACTTTCCTAGCCTCTTGAACTAAAAACAAGCTCCTCTTCAATTGGATCGAATTGTGCTCTTGAGGCTCTGTGCAACTTCCTGGAGAAAATCTCGGCCTCCTTTTTTTGACTCTCTGGAACTGGAATCTCTTCCTCTGGACTCATTGCCCTTGCCCCTCTCTACCTCTACTTCCTTATCTAGATCTAACTCTTTTGGCAACTGCTACGGCTTTGTGAGGATCGAACTACCCAAGGAAATCGATCTCTAGTGTGTTTTCTCCATCTATCCATCGACCTCCTCTTATAATCTCTAGTTAGGACTCCAACAAACAAGATTAAACCTCTATCAAAGAATGAGATCATATCTGGATTGATCTGTGTGAGTTTCTAGACGATGCATACTTTTCTCAATTAATACTGATTAATTAACCCCTTTTCCTAAGTTTAGACTTAGGAAATATTTAAATATAGGCTAATAATATAATCGAGACACTTCTAGGTGGAATTTCCAGAAACAATTTCTGGATTATGGAGAACTCCTATCTTTTAGCCTCTCCACAAAGTTTCGAGACTAGAATACCTCCAATGCTACAAAAACTAACAGACTATTTCTCCACAACATTAGTTGGGGCCAATGTGTTAGGAACTTGAGATGAGCTTTGCTTGCCTTCATCATTTGCTTTCCTAGGAAAAGGCTTGTTTTAGGAATGAAGCTTGATTTTTGAGCTTTCTCTAAGGTGGTGAACTTATTCATATAAAGTCCATCACTCGAGTTCATTTCCTTAGATAGCTTATCAACCTTCTTGAGGAGAACTAAAAGGGTTTCCTCATTTTGGTCTTTGGATTTACTTTTCTTGACCTCAACCTTAGCCTTAGGATGTTCATCTACATCCATTTTGGAAATTCTCAGGTTTTGTTCAACTTACATAACTATTTGTTTGGCCTCAACCAGGCTCTTAGGTTTCTTATCTCTTAATTCATATGTCAAATGACCACCAAAAACCTTAATGAATTTATCAAGTATGTTGGCATCAGGGGGTCTCAAATGGTTAGGGATATCCCGAACTATCCTATCAAATTTCTGGATGAATTCTTTGATGTCTTCCCTTCCCTTACTTATTTGGTAAAACATTTCAATGTTGAAAGTCCCTTGGGCATCAAATGACCATTTTTTCATGACAACATCTTCAGATTTGTCAGAGTTTTCTATGCATCCCAAAGGGAGACTGAGGTACCATTCCCTAGCTTGTCCTACAAAAGATAAGGAAAATAACATCATGATCCTATCTTCGTCAAATACTAACCTAGGAGATATTTCCCAATAAAAGTCTTCAACATTATCATGAGCACTCTTGGTGGCATCACCCTTGAACCTGGGTAACCAATCATTGTATTTTTAAGGTAAAAGCTCAGGATTGTCACTTAAATTAAAAGGCCCAAAGACACTAGCCAAATGCCGTTTACTTCATGGGATCTTGGGTTGGTCTTGATTTTGGTTGGTGCTAGGATTTGTTTCCTTCTTGGGGGTGGGATCACCAACCTCTTCAAATTCAGGGAGAATGTTAGTTCTAATATGTGATGGAGTTCGTTCTCCCATTCTTGCAGTAGCCCTAGTCAAAGGAGGAATGTTGTCACCTTCAAGCAAACTAAGGGATTGGACAAAGAATGGAATCCCCAGAGGAATAATTGAGATGTCGTTTATGAATCAATTCCTCAATGATTCACTAGGGAGGCAAACCTTCATCCTCCCTAGAAACGACGCCAAAATGTTACCGCTCAAACTAGCAGGGGTCCTAGGAGGGGTTCCTAAAGAGCGACTACAAAGTCAAGTGACGACAATGGATTAATAGCCCATTGTCACCTCAGCTAAAGTTCCCTGCTCTTTACAGACCTTTACTGATGGGAGGAGTCGCGATATTAAAGGAATCACTAGGAGAAATATATCAATAGTGTAAAGGTACAGATTCCAAGAGCCTATTCAAAGGAGAGTCTCTAATGATAGGGATCACTTACTTTAGAAGCAAGATGAATAACTCTCCCAAAAGGGCTAGAAGGAAACTTGGACCTAGGTTTGAGGAGTATCTATTGATGTGAAACACCTTGGACCAAAGAATCCTAGAAGAATAGGGTTTCCAAGCAATCCTTGTGAAATCAAAGTGACAAGGTTGCGAGACCACAAAGAATCCATAGTGGATCCAAACGAGGTCAAGGGTTTGGAGTGAAATTTTACACAAAAGGACTTGAGAAAGTGAAGGAGAATACAAGGATCAAGGTGATGAAATTTGAATTTAATGTTCAGTGCAACGATTCTTAATGAAACCACTAACCAAAGGCACGCTAGGGAGAATGGTTCTTGAGCTAGGGCTTGGAATATCTTGAGATTCCACCATCAGATTGTCTTGAAATTTCAAGGACCTCTAAAGGACACACCAACATAGTTCTTAACCAATTTTCATCAACTTTAGATGGCCACAATAAAATTCGTGTGATGCCCTAGAAGCCTACTAGGGTTAGGACTTAAAGAAGAGGAAAACAGGGGAAAAGATTTTTCGTTTTGGCGATCACTTAGGACTAGACCAATGCTTAGCCTATTGGGAGAATGGAATCAAGAATGAGATTGACTCAAGGTCTTCTCTCTATCAAGGAGCCTAATTGCAGCTTCACATGCCCTAGTGAAACAGCGACCCAACTACAACAAGGATTTATACTTTGACTTGCCAAAAGAATGGATTCTTAGGGTTAAGTTTCAAAAACAACCCCTAGGAACATTCACTTTTCCTTTCCCAATAAATAACAAATGCAATAGAGCAAAAACTACAAGGTAATTAAGATTTTCGTATAATTTAGAGCACAAGCAACTTCATGATGCAGTGTTTCATACATTAAACTTTCAATGAAAAATTCACCTAAAAGATAAACTTGCATGGAAGAAAAAGTATATCCATCCATTACATTTGCAAGATAGAAGCTCCAAAATAGAATAACATCAACCCAAACATCAAAATGCATTCAAGAATCTACAATTCGTCCTCCAATAGCTATAGCGAAATTCTCAATAAGAGATACTTATCCAAATCCAAGTGTTGATCAAATGAAATGATCATCACATCAATATATATCCTTTGTAAGGGGTTCGATTTGCCTAATAAGGCCTAATAATGCCCCAACTAATAAAATAATGTGCAAAGATAACATTCCTTGGTGACAAGCCCACCAAGATAGCTCCATAATACAAAATAAGCCTCCCATGGGGGTATAATAGATAAAATAGGTCGAAAGACCATTGAGGAGGCCTAGTGGAGTGCAATATGTGCCAAGATGAATGAATGAGCTCCAAACATAGTGATAAAAGGGGGTGGCCCCTTGATATCCAAGCAAACAACCTGTGGTGTCCCCAAGTGGGTATGGGGCCACAAAACATCTTGGTGGGTCTCCGAATGGAAAGAACAAGCCTGTATACCATCTCTGAGGACCATAAGAATGATGCAAGCCCTCCCATTGTCTCCCATGATGAGACAGGTCCTCATCTGGGCCCTGGATCAACTACCAAGTGTGTGGTGCAGGAGTGGAGCTAGCTAGACAAGTTGGTCCAGGTGCATCATCATTTTCTAATAAGTGGAACACGAGCAAGTCATGAATGAAACTAAGGGATCTAATGAAGTGGAAATCTGGTCTTTGCTATGGTGGAGACATGTGGCTCTCAATGCTCTCCCTACAAATGCCAACATGATACTCTAGAGGGCTTGGACCCCATATAGGAAGACCAAACCCTAGATGAAAACCCAGCTGCAATCCTGTATAAAATCTAATGTGCCCCCTTGCCTTCCAAAACAACAAAACATTAGTGCAATTGAGTAAATGTGCTTACAAAGCATGGAACCAAGTGGACACTTCATAGTGGCACGCCCTTCCATAATGGGCTTTAGAACATACAAGTGTCTCCAAGTTTAATTAGAAGGTTAGCGAAGGACTCTATTAGTTGGTTTCAACCTCCAAGGAGGTGACGTGTCCATGGTACATCCATCAAATGGTAGGTGGTATGTGAAATAATGATAGAATGGAGTGGGGCATTAGGGGAAGGTTCGAAGCCACATGCCATAGTACAAGGGTAGCTAAAATAGGGGAAGCCCACACTTGGGTATATGAATGTAGGAGGGAGCAATAGTGGTACATGAGTTCCAGACCATTGTTTTTCCATCTTTCTTCATATGTCATTTCCTTTTATAAATTCTTCTTTTAGTAACTACTCGGGGCTCTAGGGGACGAGTGCATGATATGTAAGATATAACATTGAATACCCCTTTAGGGTGGGACAATTTATCGCCCAATAGGGGATTTGACAATCATGGGTTCCTTGATGTTTTAATAGGCCAATATGAGGGGCCCTAGGAACCAAGGTGATGGCCATGATGATAGGAGTAGAGTTCATGTTTGGCTTTTTCCCACATAGTAAATTTGTATGTCCTGACCATCTTTTGCATTTTATGGTATATTTCTTGTTGAGTATGGCCAAATTATGCTTTTTCTTTTCTTTTTGCTGCATCAGCCTCCTAGGCTTTGTTTGAGGCCCGACCCAAAGTGTGGACAAGAGGAAGGGGAGGTTAACTCTTTGTGGACCCAATGGACAAATGTGGACCTGGATGGGAAATATGGTGAATATGGTTATAATGAGCAGAGGGGAGTGATATATATGGTGTTGGGAAGTGGGATCACGCAAAAAAAATCAGGGTTTCCAATGTAGTTCCACCCCTAAATCTAGTAGCCAATAAAGGAGATCCCATGGGCCTAGGATACAAGGTTAATTATCAAATTGGATAGACGAGACGAGTACAAAACCAAGCCTAGTCTTTCCACTGAATCCCCCCACTAATCCATGCCCAAAAGTTTCCATGATAAGTAAACAAAAAAACCCAAATACACAATGAAAATCCATACCTAAAGGGTTGGAAGGCCCACCTTCAAACATATGATCATAACAGATGGGCAAGGGAGCATATGGCTGGCCCAGGTGGGGAGATAGTGGCACATCGAGCTATCTGGTGGCTGCTGATGAACCCCATAAATAGATAATTATATGGCCTCATTTTTCCTCCTAAAATAGTTAAATCAACCATTCTCTTAGCTTATTGCATGTTTTTTGATTATATTTATGCTTATGGAGTGAGTTGAGTTAGTTATGATGCCATGAGGTTTAATATGTGTTTAATGCAGATTTTTGTTGAATTTTGAAGACAAAGTCAAAGATTCAATGGACAATTGGCAACAATAATTCAAAGTGGACAAAGGAGAGGATTTATAGGAGGGAATCCCCTACATTTATTACTCCCCACTTTGAATTCCCCTCCATGCAGCTCGAAGTACAAACAACCAAATCAATGCACTAGGAGGCAGCTGAGCAAGTGGAGGATAACTTATGTTTATCTTGAGTTTTGGGAGCCAAGCCTCCCTGATTTTAAGGAAGCTATTGGGAGCTTCAGTTGAGAGGCCTAGGGCCTCTGTAGGGTCAAATTTTTGTCGGATTTTCGTTGTACTTTTGCTATTGTAAAACTCTGCTCAACTTCGAGCTTACTTTTTTGGACAGTTTTATGTAATCCTATTACTATTTTGATAATAAAGATGAGATCCTTTTTGAGCTAGCACTGAGTTACCTCAGAGGGCTGAAGCTCTTGGGTTAGGACCCAATCTAAGTAGCCAAGCTCCTCTTATTTGTATTTATATGCTTTGTTTCAGTTTATGGATTAGTTGCTGTTAGATGAATTTTTTTCTTGGTTAAGAATAGGTTGCTTTTGGTGATTTAGAAGGTTGTTTCCATTTGTGTTTTCTATAGCAGGTTAAGAAGTGATAGAAAGAAGATTAAAAAGGCTAGCAACAATGTCTTGGCCTCTTTTTCTCCCTTTGGGACCATGAACTGAGGCAAAGACCCTCTCGCTGCCCCAAAAACATAGATTTTCCTTCTCCATAGGATTTATAATGTTTGCAGTTTGTTAGAAGGTTAATGCTTTGCTTTAGATCTCTTCCACCATGCTCATTTCAGTATTTGCAAGAAGTCTTCTTCCATGCTTTTTTTTCTTGTAGCATTGCTCATCGTTCACTTCCATGGATCATAGTTTAGACTAGCTTGATGCAAAATTATGTTCTTTTTAGATGTACTCACTTCCTTGCTTGCTTGATCTTATTGGTTGATTGTCAGTTCTTTTGCAGCAGATCTCTCCTCATAGCAAGTCAGCCTATCAGCCATCACATTCTCTCTTTGATCCATGCCCTACAAGTCGCCCAAAGTTCACCTCAAATCTGCCTTAGTTTTCTGCATTTTTCCATGGGACTTCTTCCTCTCTTCCAATCATCGTTCCTTCTCCTAGTGATTCTTGGTGGACCCTAGGCGCCCTAACACATCATCCCAACCTTCACCTACTTTTTCCACCCACTCTCACACCCTCAAAACCTTCAAAACTGTTCTTGGCATCCTCCTGTAGACTTCTTGTAGATCCCTTATGTCCTCCTGTAGATTTTCCTGTAGGCTTTCTTTTGAAGGCCGAGTTTGGGAAAAGACTCTAGAAGGCCACTTGAGACCTTCTAGGACCCATCCACACCATCCTACATCCCCATAAAGCCCAAAGTCGCCCTTCAACACCACTTATTCGCTTCCACTTTCACACACAATAAAATACATGCATGTCAATTTCACATAAAAATACATAAAAATCGAAAAAGATGTTTTTTTTCTCATTTACTTCTATAAATAGTTTGAGTAGATGTTGTTTACTTCCTTGAGTAGGTAATGACATTCATTTCATGGTTTTCATAATGCTTTATGCAAAAGTAGGATTAGTTGGTTAAGTAGGGTTTGCTAGGTTTACTTGTCTTTTTGCTTTTTGCAATTAGAGTAGCCTCTGTAGAGTAAGCTTTCATTTCTTTCATCACATATAGAGCTTCTTTTGGAATCCATAGAAGTTGGCTTGAGCTCCTATTGATCTTGTATCAGCTGACCAAGTGACAGTCTGCAGTAAGAACTAGTAATTGTGCATACAACACCGTTGCTTCCAAGTTTGTTACAAACTACTGGGTTGATAAGAGTAAAGTAGGCAACCCAGGATTTGCAGCATTATTGCTGCAATACTGGTGCTCACCACTTTTTGGCGCTGTTGCTGGGGAAGCGTCAGAGTATTTTGCGATTACTGCTTTCTTCTATTTTCTATCGCAACATTCTGCTAAATAGTTTATTTCAGCAAAAGTGGAATAGTCATTTCTTTCAGCGTCTGCATTTCCTTGCTTTCTTTTTCAATTCTGCAAATTTCATTTCAACAAGAGTAGGCTAGTCATTTCTTTCAAGTTCCGCATTTCCTTGCTTTCCTTTTCAATTATGCAAATTTCATTTTAGCAAGTTTATTTCAGTTAGTTGCAATTTGTTTTGTTCAATCCATTTCAGTTTTGCAGGTACAACCAGTGTGAAAAAACAAAAACCAACCATAAAGATTTCCTTTCATGCCTCATAGGAATAGAGATAATTCAAGAAAATTCTTGCCCAACACCCCACTAACTCACACAACCAACCTTCTCTCTTCTTCGGTGGCAGTGATCAAGAAAAACCTTTAGGTGAACAACTAGACATATTTGAAGAACCTATAGGGGAAGAAGAAGAAGAAAACATCCCTCCTGAGCTAATGACTGAAAACATAAATACTAGGAGGAATGGAGAGAGAATTGAGGGTACCTTTCCCATTCGGGAGACCAATGGGGACACCAAAATGAAGAATATAAGTCCTTCAGCCCTACCTCACTTCCATGGTTTGACTACAGAAAATTCTGACGCGTTCTTGTTTGAGTTTGCTGTCATATGTCGAACCCATGACTATGCAAAACATGAGCAAAAGTTGAAACTATTCCCTTCTACTCTCAAGGATGCAGCATTGCGCTGGTTCATGGGGTTACCTGGCAATAGCATCACAACTTGGACTCAGATGCAGCAGGTATTTAATGACAAGTATCGAGACTACTGCAGGTCAAAAGATACCAAAGAATAAATCTTCTGAATGACCATGGGAAGTGATGAATCCTTGGAAGATTATGAAAAGAGGTTCCAGCTCAGTTATAAAAGGGCCAGGTGCACACTTGACCCTAAATCTTTGAAGTTGGTCTTGCTCAGGGGAATTTCGGAAGACCTTCTAGACAGCCTCCATCTATTGGCTGGGGGAGACATCTACCAACTATCTTATGAAGACATAAACACTGTTTTTAGAAACATTCTAAAGCAGCCAAAAAGAAAGGTAGGGGGAGTCAACCCATATCCAGTACCTCCTCTTCCAATTCATCCATTAAAGGTGAAATTGGAAACATGCTGGAAGACTTCAAAAGTAAGATGCTGCAGACTCTTGCCATGCAAATGGATACCTTGCACATCAAAAGAAAACAAGAGGAAGCAGAGAGGGTTTTAGCCATTTTTTGTCCTAGATGCACCAGGAGGTATCCTAGGAATGAATGTCCATTGAACTCTATAGAGGTTTGTTTAGTCTGTGAAGAAGATCATTCTACAGATAAGCGCCCTTCCTTGCCTGGACTTAAAGTTGTGTACCAAGGGGCCGAAGGAGCCATTGAACCACTCTATTTCATGAACCAAAGGAGACCGCATGGGCCTAGAACATACCACCAGGGGATGCAAGGGACATCTCAGGCATACTACAACCCCAACCAAGTCACTTCCATACCTTCTTGGGGCCCTCCTGCTCATCCTTCCTAGTCCATGCCTCCTCCTTGGTCCTTCCCATCTCAATATCATGCCCAACCAGCCGCTCGTTCATTTCAATCCTATGTTCAACTGCAACCTTGGTGGAATGCATCTCATCAGGGGTGGAGGCCCCAGTACAACTCTCCTCCCATTTTTTTGCCTCCACCACCTGCTCAACCACAACCATTACCTTCTGCTCCACCAAGGCAACCCCAAATGCCTACCCAGCCGATCCCGAACCCGAACAACAGACAGGCTCAACAAGTATATAGTGGGGAACCATCATGCCCAACTTATGCTGTGGAGATTCAGGAGATTAACATGTGATCTGGGAAGGTTCTCCCACATAGCCAGCCTCCACCTAAGGAGGTTGAGGAAGATAAAGAGGAAAGTGAACCTAAAGCAATTCCACGCTTTCCTGAGAGACTATCCGGGACAACACAGCCTACCCCAGAAGAAACTGAACTTCTGGGAGAATTGAAATAGTTATGTGTGAAGATACCACTTCTCCAAGCCATAAAAGATGTGCCTATCTACAATAGGTTGATCAAAGAGAAGTGCTTTAGGCATCCAGGAAGGCACAAGAGAGATGCCCCGACCATTAATGTCATAGGGCAATTGTCCGACCTGATGTTGGGGCAGGTAATCTGTCAGAAATATCTGGACCCTGGAAGCCCAGTAGTTGTTGTCCACATCAATGGCACCATGATCCCACATACCTTGATTGATTTGGGAGCTGCCATTAATGTGATGACAAAAGACACAATGCTCAAGCTTAACCTCTAGGGCTTTTTGAGGAAGACCATGACAGTACTGTAGCTAGCAGACCGCTCCACCGTGACCCCTGAAGGGATTGTGGAAGATGTTATGGTCTCCATTGATTCTTGGGAGTACCCTGCTAATTTCTTAGTTCTCCAGCCGAAGGAAAAACTCACTGGGTATCCTCTCATCTTGGGAAGACCCTGGTTGGCTATTGCCGATGCCTACATCAGTTGTCGAGCTAGGAACATGACCATCAAGAACGAGCATATGTCCAAATAGTTAATCCTATACCCTCCTGCCCAACCCTTACTAGAACATGATCTACCTCTCTGGTTGGAGGAGGATGAGGACGAGGTCTATTTTGCACCACTTTGTGCATTAGAAACCACCATGGGGGGAAAACTGCAAGATGAGGATGATATGATTGAAAATTTGATTTAGAATCCACCCCCCAGTGTCTTACCATTAGAGGACATAGTGAGAGAAACCCAAAACAACCCCTTAACTGATCTCTGTGTGGCCGACCCGACCTTTCTCTGTATTAAGAATATAGAGTTCGGCCCAGAAAGAACCTTGAAAATCAATCCATCCCTATCCACTTCCCAGGAGAAGGAGTTGTGCAGCGTATTGAGAAAACATTTAGATGCCTTCGCCTGGAGTTATAAGGAGATGAAGGGAGTGCACCCTTCAGTATGTACTCATCATATATACATTAAGGAAGATTGCAAACTAGTCAGGCAGCCTCAAAGGAGGATGAATCTAACAGTTAAAGACATTGTTAAGGAAGAATTGCAAAACTTACTTGATGCAGGATTCATCTACCCCATCTTTGACAGTGAATGGATCTCTCCTTTGGTGCTAGTGCTAAAGAAAAACGACAAGTGGAGAATCTGTGTCAACTATCAAGACTTGAACAAAGCCACTAAAAAGGACCATTTTCCTTTGCCTTTCATAGATCAAGTGTTAGATGGTCTGGCAGGGAAAAAGTTTTTCTCCTTCCTAGATGGGTTTAGTGGGTACAATCAGATTCAAATCAGCCCAGAAGACCAAGATAAGACCACTTTCACTTGTCCTTGGGGTACCTTTGCATACCGGGTCCTTCCTTTTGGTTTGTGCAATGCTCTAGCCACTTTCTAGAGAGCGGTATTCAGTATATTTTTTGAACTGGTTCATGATGCAGTGGAAATATATATGGATGATTTTACTCCTTGTGGTTTTGACTTTTAGGAAGCTTTATCTAACCTAGGAAAAGTTCTAGGAAAGTGCATTGAGATGAACCTACCCCTCAGTCCGGAAAAGTGCGAATTTTTGATGATCGAAGGGACCGTGTTAGGTCATGCAATATCTCAACAAGGATTGCAGGTGGACCCCAACAAGATTGCCATCATCCAAAGGGTCCTGCCTCCTCAAAAGGTGAGAGCTGTCAGAAGTTTTCTAGGCTTAGCTGGATATTACAGAAGATTCATTAAAGATTTCAGTAAGCTAGCCTCTCCTTTGTTTGGCCTTTTAGGCAAAGATGTTGAGTTCATATGGTCCGAAAAATGTCAAGAAGCCCTAGATACCTTGAAGAGCGAGTTAGTAACTACCCCAATTCTCAGAGGCCCAAACTGGGCCCTACCCTTTCACATTCACATAGATGCCTCGAACAAAGCAATAGAAGCAACCTTAGGACAAATTGATGAAAAGTTACCTTATGCCATATACTTTATAAGCAAAAATTTGACAAAGGGAGAGTTAAACTACATAATGACTGAGAAGGAACTCCTCACTGTTGTGCATTCTTTAAACAAATTCAGACATTATATCATAGGCTATCAAACCTTCATACAAACTAATCATGCTACAATTAGATATTTAATAAAAAAACCAGATGTAAATGCTCGCATTATTAGATGGTTGCTTCTATTACAACAGTTTGATCTGACCATTATTGATAAGACTGGTAAAGAAAATGTTGTTGCTGACTTTTTGTCTACAGTAAATTTGCCTGTAGGTGAAGAAGGAATGGTGGATGACCAAATTCTAGATGAACATCTGTTTGTTATTTCAATACTCTCTCCATGGTTTGCTGATATAGCAAACTATTTGGTTTCAGCACAGTTTCCACCACATCTATCCTCAAAAAAGAAGAGTAAGATAGTAAGGAAAGACGGCCCTTTCACCTGGATTGGGGGTAATCTCTTCAAACTTGGCCCAGATTAGATCTTGAGAAGATGTGTCAGGGAGGAGGAAGTCTTTGACATTCTTCTGACCTGTCATGACGGGACTTGTGGAGGCCATTTTGCAGCAAAGAGAACTGCCTTCAAAATATTGCAAGCAGGCTACTATTGGCCCAATCTTCCCATTCTTCATCAAGATGTGAGGAGATACACCAGCCAATGTGATTGGTGTCAAAGGATGGGGAAACTTACTCCAAAGGATGAGATGCCTATGCAACCTCAAGTGACCTTTGAGCCATTTGAGAAGTGGGGCATGGACCATAGTTTTACAACTCCGACTCCGACTCGGCCAAGGATCGACTCCAACTCCGACTCCGAAACGGTAATGAATCAGCTGAATCAATTTCAATGACTCGGTCGTTGTAAAAAATACATTAAATATATATATATTTTTTTTTATAAAAAACATAATTTTAAAGATTTTAAAACATAATTTAAAGATTCATTCATGTTTCCAAACACACAACATTATAATATAGATGGAAGACAACATATGATCAAAGTAAGGCTCATGAGCCAATCCATTATATCAAAATGGTACCCAATGGCAATACATAGTCAACTGTCATACATGATCAAAGACTCAAAACAAAAAACACATAACCAAGGAGGCTAGAAATGGCCTCTACAACAAAAGTAAACTGTGACCAGACTCCAGTACTAGTACTATAGCGACTGGCTAGTAGCTACTGCCAGAGGATCCAAGATCATGTCGATCAATCTCTGGATCATCATCAGAGTCAGACAGGGGGCCCCATGGATCCTCCTCCTCATCATCATCTCCAACTGCAGCTATAGAAGTGGTACCACTAGCAGGCTGTGCAACTGCAGCAGATGCAAGTTGAGATAGAGTAGATATGTGGTTGCGCTTCTGCCGTGGCTGAGCAGAGGAAGCACCTACAACTGGAGTCCTTGCTGGCTGTGACACTGAGACTGGTGGATTCGGATCTGCATTCAAATGAACAGCGTGTTCAAGTTCAACTGATGTCTCGATATCTAAATCTAAATCAAGATCCTTATCAGGATCAAACTCTGCTAGACGACTCTCCACTACCCAATCTGATGTTGGGTCAATGTCTTCCAACGCAATGGGATCTGAATCAGACCTTTTGTTCAACAAATGGTTTTGTTTGAGCCGGAGGTTGTATTGGACATAAACTAGATCATTTAACCGTTTTTGATCCAAATGGTTTCTCTTATTTGTGTTACTTGGGAGCAGGAGTGAAAACGGGAGCGGCAACGACATTTTCAGAAGCTCCTGGTTTGGGAGTGAATCCCAGAGGAGTTCGACAACCAATGTCACTAACATCAAGGTACATAGAGGGATTGGTGCTCTTGATTAAATACAAGTTCCATACCCTAATACATGACAAAATTCAATGGAAAACATTGCAATCCTCATCCTGAAACCCTGAAAACTAATAACTCTCTCTGGATTTTGAATGAAATCTAAATTCTACTTTCTCCATATGAAACCCAATGAGGGCCGAAACCACTCTCAAACATCCCGAGCTTTCATGTAATGGTTAAAAAAATTTAAAAAAGGATGAAAATGAGATTAAGGAGAAATGTCACTTTTACTTTAAGAATTTAACATTACCATGAAATTTGAATAGCATATCAATAGTAGAGAGCATTTGAGTGTGTTAAATAGGGTTCGGGAGGGGGAAATGGACCCCAAATAACATTTAGATAATTCATAAAACACCTTGAAGTCCAAACCAATCAGCAAACCCCTTAAAATTTCATTAAAATAATGTTAAATTGCTGTTTTAGTGGGTTACAGGCCACTGCTTGTGACTTGGCCAAGTCAGTATGGGAAACGACCGAGTTGGCCGAGTCAGCCATGACTCGGACGAGTCATTCAATGACTCGGTTGAGTCATGGTTGACTCGGCCAACCGAGCCGTTTTTTGTACCGAGTCACTCCGGAGGGCAATGGAACGGACCAGCTCAGCCGTTTCTGTTTTGAAACGACCGTTTTTTAAAACTATGGCATAGACTTTGTGGGTCCTATCAACCCTCCTTCAAAACAGAGCAATACATCATTGTGTGCACTGATTACCTGACAAAGTGGGCAGAAACAAAAGAAATCAAAGCAGCAACAGAGGAAAAAGTAGCTGAGTTTTTGAGAGAAAACATATTCTACAAGTTCGGGTATCCAAGAGAATTGGTCATAGGCTAAGTCACCAGATTCGTCCTAAACCCCCTATGGATCCCGAATCCAGCAAATCCGACACGATTTGGTCCGGATTCGTGTCCAAATCATATGACACGCCGTGTCCGTTTCCGACACGTCGAATCCGAGGTCGTGTCACGATTTTCAAAAGCATGTCGCGATTTTGGGACACGTGACTGTTTCCAGGACTCGCTAAGCTCAGTGCGGGAAAGAAAAGGGCGTGTTTTCTCATTAATATTTTCATTTGGCAAGTGATTTGTGCTATTGCAGCAAGGAGTAGAGCATTTTGGCAGCTTCATGATCAAGTCTAGGCCCTAGTATTGATACGCTATTCATGGTAATGTTAAATTCTTAAAGTAAAAGTGACATTCTCCTTAATCTTCATTTTCATCCTTTTACTTAAATTTTTTACATTACCATGAAATGACTCAGGATGTTTGAGAGTGGTTCCGGCCTCATTGGATTCATATGGAGAAAGTAGAATTTTAGATTTCATTCAAAATCCAGCTGACTTATCAGTTTTTCAGGATTTTAGGATGGGGGATTGCAATGTTCCATTGAATTTTGTCATGTATTAGGGTATGGAACTCGTATTTAATCAAGAGCACCAAACCAAGAGATTCTGAATATGTTGCTCCCGCTCCCAAGTAACATTGTTCCTAATGATATGGGTCTGGACACCACTGTTGAGTTGGCATTGGCCAACATGGATCTCAATGATCCAGTGCTAGAGCCTGTTAGATTTGATGACTTAGAGGGGTCAACCTCCATACCAGCAGATGCAGAGGTGACTATGGATACAGGGGAGGAGGAGGATGCAGAGGAGAGCAGTGGGGACCATGATGATGGGGACAATGATGCTGATTCTAATGTTGATTGATGCCTTGAGGCTTGTATACCTGTAGTTGTTTTTATATTTTCTATTTCTATTTACCATTGGCATTGCACCGACACTACCTATGTAACACATTTTGATTTGATGATTTAATGAGAAAACTACAATTGTCAGTGTGTTTATCTTACTATCTTGTAGTTGTAAGTTGTCTTTCAGCTATGAATTATGAATCATGATTTAAATTTTTAATAGATTTCTTATTTATGTGACCAGTACCACTATCATTTATTTGAATTTTGTATGTACTATGCATGCTAATAGCTATAGATGAAGATCTATGTTTGAAATCAATAAATTTGTATCATTAATTAAAATTTGTGTAAGAAATATGATAATATCCTAATTTTTAATATATATATAATATATATATATTTAATAAAATAATATATAACATGTCCTAACGTGTCCTGTTCCGGGGGGTCAGCGTGTCCGAATTCGACACCACGAATCTCGAATCCTACGTGTCTTGAATCCCCGTGTCAGGTGACTTAGGTCACTGGTCAAGGCAGTCAGTTCACTTCTAATTTGATTGAAGACTTGCTCACAAATCATAAAATCAAGCACGGGACTTCCACCCCTTACCATCCATAAGCCAATGGGTAGGTGGAAGTCACTAACAGAGCTTTGGAAGGAATTCTGACCAAGATAGTGAGTAGCAGCAGAAAAGATTGGGCGGACAGATTAGTTGAGGCCACCTGGGCCTACAACACAACATGGAAGACCACCACAGGGTTCACACCCTATGAACTGGTCTATGGGAAGAAGGCTTTGCTGTCAGTATAATTTGAATTCAATACACTAAGGATGGCAGCTCAGCTGGACCTAGACCTCAGCCATGCACAGAAGGAAAGATTACTCCAGTTCAATGGATTGGATGAACAAAGATTGCAGGCCCTTCTCCACACAGGGGTAGTTCAGCTTTAGAGGAAGATATGACATGACAAAAATATCAAGGAGAAGCAATTCCAAGAGGGAGATTGGGCACTGCTCTATGATTCAAGGTATAAAGACTTCAAAGGAAAACTGAGGACAAGATGGCTGGGACCCTACACTGTGGAAAAATGCAATGAAAATGGTTCAGTTCTGATCAGAACCATTGATGAGGAAGCCATCCCCATGCTTGTTAATGGACATCAGTTGAAAATTTACAAGAAGCCCCTCTCCAAGCGAGAGTTCATTGAAGATCTGAATAAGACAATGATGGTAGTGGAGCATGTCTTAGTCTCCACTTCACCTACTCACTGAAGGAAAAGAAAAAAGAAAAAATAAGGACTCAAGTGAAAACCTCCATGAGGCGCTTGAAGTCCCATCATTGGGTTGAAAACCTCTCTGAGGCGGCCCAGTGATGTCAAAAAAAAAAAGAAAAGAAAAAGAAAAGGAAAAAAGAGAATAAGATTCCAGGGTGAAAACCTCCCTTGGAGGCGCCCAGGGCAGGTAATTAGGGTGAAAACCCCTTTGAGGCGCCCTAGTTGTTTTCAAAAAACAAGAAAAAAGAGAAAAAAAGAAAAAGAAAACTGAATTTTAATGTGCATTGCAGGTTTGCAGGAGGACCACAGGGAACAAAAGAAGCTGCCACAGAGCCCTGACACTCACACCAACACCTATTTCATCTCCCCCACACTCTTCTCCCTCATTTCTGACCTTTCTTCCACCCCATTGTGCTCTTTTTTTCAGAAACTATGTGTTCTACAGGAGGCTCCTGTAAGGATTACAAAGAGCCAGAAATGCTTCTAAAAAGCAGTTTGAGGGGCAGGGAAGCTTTATAAAGGACATGGAAACCCTTCTACAACTATCAACCCTCTTTGCCATCCATTCCACACCTGCATCACATCATCATCATCATCATTTTTTTTCCTTCCTGTCACAGAAAAACACAGAAAACCACTTTTTAGTAAAAAGAAAAAAAATAAAATAAGAGAGGAAGCAGCACCTCAAATCTCACCTACAGCTTACCTAGTATCTCTCCATCTCCATCTGCATCTCTGGCATCATCCTCATAGCTCCCAGCACAGAAATAAGCTGAAATTTCAAAAGGAGAAGTAGCTACAGGAGCTCCTGTAGGAATTCCTGTAGTAGTTGATCCCATTAAAATCAAGCTACAGCAGTAAAAGAAGTGCAACCACGAGGATTGAAGGAGACATCTGAAGCTTAGATCCATCTAGAGGAAACTTGCACAAGGCAAACAACCACATTAGAAAGCAGATAGCATGCAATAGTAAAAGGAGCCAAAATACCTCACAGTACATACATTCGACTCACAGGTAAGTGGCTAACCCGCTCCTCTGTTTGCATTTGTGTAATTGAAATATATGCATGAGAAAATGAGATGGTTGAGGTTGAATGAGGAAAAGGTGGCCAGTTAACTTGGCCACCTTCATCTAGTTGACTGCACTCATCCGAAGATGTCACCAACACGTGCGCATAGTCAACTCAGAGAAAGATACCAAGGATAGGTAGTGGAGGGTATGCAAACTTCGATGCAATAACTAGAGGTGATTGCGGGAAAAAACCATGATGACAAGGCAGGTGGGGACCAACGGTCCAAATATGGCCAATGTACATTTTTGCCAGCTCACCCCCATCATTGGAAATATCTAAAAGAAGTAAGAAGTACTCCTCCTCGAGCACTCTCACCACCTTTTCTCTCATTCTCTCCTCGTAAACTTAGCTGCAGCAAACTCCTTGTCACCCCACAGCCTCGAAACCATCATTTTCCATCGATCTCACCCATCCTCTTGCTCTTGGCGTTGTCTACAGGAGAACTTACAGGCAGTTCTACGGGAGGGGCAGTGAGTTGTTTTTAAGAAGAAAACACGATTTTTTTGCTCGATTTCTGGCTTGAGGAGGTAGGTTCCATGCATACCCACCTTGATTATCAATATGTGCAAGGAATGATATCATTTTAAGGAGGAATTGAGTCCATAGAAGAAGAGGAATTACATAAACATTTTCTGCCTGTTTTAAAAAAAAACCCAGTTTTTGTCTGTTTTCCTGTTTTCTTCAAAATTCTTGTCTCCATCTCTATATTTGGTGTTCAAAAGGGGTATAAGCACAATGACAGGAGGATTCATGAGGAAGGAGCCCACTAATTCAACCAGGCTCCGTGAACATCCCCAAATAGTAGCCATATTCACAATGGCAAATTGGATGACCTTTTTTGAGAAATTCTGAGGGTTTGATGAAGAAATTGCTCAGGAATTTGCCCTTTCTTTAGTCCATCACTCAAGAACCCATGCCACTATCAATTTTAGAGGTCTTTCCATGGAAATAACCCCAAAATTTATTAGTAGGGTTACTACCCTTCCTTTTGGATTACCTTGGAGCAAAGATGAAAAACCAATTGGATAGGCTGCCAAGAAAAACTTCTTCCAAAACAATGAACATCCTGTAGAAGATAAAAATGGCATTAGAAAGACAAGCATACCCTACCCTTGGGATGAGGTTAGTTACCAAATCATCAATATATTTCCTGTGAGGGGAGGTATAGCATAGTCTATGGCTACCATTTTAGAATCCTTCATGAGATGAGATATGGCATGGACACTCCAACACCCCAGAAACTCAGCATCCCCTATTTCCTCCTGCAGTCCCTCATAGACTCTAGCATTAAGTTTAAGGCAGGGAGTCCAGATCAGCTGGCTCACCATGGGTTAATCAAAATTTTGGTGGAAGAAGCCCTCCATACATTCACACTCCCTATAGCATGGGAAGTCTTTAGAAATATGACAACAGAAGATAACATAAAGGCTCTCACCTATGATATCAGTGCTTCTGACAGTGAGGAAGAAGAGAAGAAAGGGGGAGAAGGTGAAGCAACTGATGACTCAACAGGACAAGAAAAGGAGGAGGAAGAAACTAAGATAGAAGAAGAGAAGGATGACGAGACAGAAAATGAAGAAACAGAGCAAACAAAGATAGAAAAAGAGGCAACATAGGAAAAACAAAGAGAACGGTCCCCTGCGACCCTGGAAAGGGAGGCAGCAGTTGCCCTCACAGCCCTGAGCACACCAATTAAGCCAAAAGAAAAGAGAAAAAGGCAGGCCTCCATGTATTTCAAGGCCAAGAAAAGCACAAAGATCAAATCAAGGAAACCCCAACCATCTTCAACAGTGCCCATTACAATTGAAGATTCACCCACTGTCAAAGGGAAGAATCTCCCTCTAAAATCCCTATCAGATATGAAAGAGGGACTCCTAGATCTTCCACCTGGAAGGAAAAAGTGCAACTATAGGACCCAAAAACAGTTCTACAGGAGGCACAGACAGTTCTACAGGAGGCATTGTCAAGACTACATGAGACCCAACAACTTGTGAATACAATGGAAGAGCAGCCAAAGGGAAATGAGGAAGCTACAGAGCCACAAGAACCTGATCCCCAGCCCAACCTTGCCTCCTATTACCATATCGTTGAAGGAGGAAGGATAATTCCAAAAACATTTGCAATCCCACTATTCTTTGAATTAGAAAAGGAAAGAATAAGAACACATAGGTGGACGCAAATAGCCAAAGCCAAGGGAGTTGAGGATGCTGGCCACATGGAGAACAAGCTTAAAGAAATGGGCAGGAAGTTAAGTGCTGTCAGACATAGGGAGGCAATTGCAAGAAGCCAACTCCAAACTGAAAATGAATTGCTAAGAAGGCAGCTAAAGGAGAAAGAAACCCAACTAGCATGTATGGTTGACTTATCCATGGAGGCATTGCAATTTAGAACACTAGCAAAACCCTATGGATTATACCTCAAGGACCAATGGCTACAATTTTAGATCAAGACTTTGGCACAAAGAGGCATAATGCCTTTTCAAGATTACAGACAATTTATGGACCTGTGTGACTAAAGCATAGCAGAAGATAAGGCAAAAATGACAGAATTTTACCTGCATAATATGGCCCTCATAGACATGAATGTGTGCGACCCCAATGCTAGGCTAGGGGACCTACAATTAATGGCCATGGCTTCATGGATGAACCATGAGGAGTTAAGGGCAACTGAAGTAAAAAGGTTGATGATTAGAGAGAAGAATGATCCACTAATGATCAGAGATGAGCCATCAGATCCCATGGCTCTCATCAGCACACACCAGCTACTTGCAAATAATCCTCAAATTGCCCCTAGATATATAAGTGATCAACCACAGACCATTGCACATTTTGAGGACATGGAAAGGTTACTTGGGGATGACTATGTGCATGAATGTATGAGGAGATGGAACACCTTACCACATAGTCTGAAGATCAGGGAATATCATTCCCTAATGAGGATGAAGGAGGCACTAAGGAGAGTGTCAATGTACAAGCACTCAATGCAAAGGCCGTAGGCCAATTGGATTGGCCTCAAACTAAGTCCGCCACTACTGTTAGGCATGCTAGAAGGGAGAACCGAAGAAGTAGAGTAGAGGCAGTGGGAAGAGATAGAAAGGAAAGCAGGCTTCTATGACAAGGAAGATGAAACAACATCAAAGGCTTGGGATGCTAGGGAGGCCACCAGGGCCATCAAAGATGAGGAGATGGACTAAGTTGCTCAGAGGATGAGCAACACCTTCAGTAGGGGTGATGATGAGCCCTATAAATGGGTAATTATATGGGCTCATTTTGCCTCCTAACATAGTTAAATCGACCATTCTCTTAGCTTATTGCATGTTTTTTGATTATATTTATGCTTATGGAGTGAGTTGAGTTAGTTATGATGCCATGAGGTCTAATATGTGTTTAATGCAGTTTTTTGTTGAGTTTTGAAGACAAAGTCAAAGATTCAATGGACAATTGGCAGCAATAATTCGAAGTGGACAAAGGAGAGGATTTATAGGAGGGAATACCCCTCATTTATTACTCCCCACTTCGAATTCCTCTTCATGCAGATTGGAGTACAAACAGCCAAATCAATGCACTAAGAGGCAGTAGAGCAAGTGGAAGATAACTTATGTTTATCTCGAGTTTTGGGGGCTAAGCCTCCCTGATTTTAAGGAAGCTGTTGGGAGCTTTAGTTGTATAAGGAGAGAGGCTTAGGGTCTCATGAGGGTCGAATTTTTGTTGGATTTTTGTTGTACTTTTGCTATTGTAAAACTCTACTCAACTTCGAGCTTACTTTTGTGGATAGTTTCATGTAATTCTATTACTATTTTGATAATAAAGATGAGATCCTTTTTGAGCTAGCACTGAGTTACCTCAGAGGGCTGAAGCTCTTGGGTTAGGGCCCAATCCAAGCAGCCAAACTTCTCTTGTTTGTATTTATATGCTTTGTTTCAGTTTATGGATTAGTTGTTGTTAGATGAATTTCTTTCTTGGTTAAGAATAGGTTGCTTTTGGTGATTTAGAATGTTGTTTCCATTTTTGTTTTCTATAGCAGGTTAAGCAGTGATAGAAAGAAGATTCAAAAGGTTGGCAACAATGCCTTGGCCTCTTTTCCTCCCTTTGGGACCATGAACTGAGGCAAAGACCCTCTTGCTGCCCCAAAAACATAGACTTTCCTTCTCCATAGGATTTCTAGTGTTTGCCATTTGTTAGAAGGTTAATGCTTTGCTTTAGATTTCTTCCACCATGCTCATTTCTGTATTTGCAATAAGCCTTTTTCCATGCTTTCTTTTCTTATAGCATTGCTCAACATTCACTTCCATGGATCATAGTTTAGACTAGCTTGATGCAAAATTCTATTTTTTTAGATGTACTCACTTCCTTGATCTTATTGGTTGATTGTTAGTTCTTTTGCAGCAGATCTCTCCTCACAACAAGTCAGCCTATCAACAATCACATTCTCTCTTTGATCCATGCCTTACAGGTCGCCCAAACTTCACCTCAAATCTGCCTTAGTTTTCTGCATTTTTCCATAGGACTTCTTCCTCTCTCCCAATCATCTTTCCTTCTCCTAGTGATTCTTGGTGGACCCTAGGCACCCCAACACATCATCCCAACCTTCACCTACCTTTTCCACCCACTTTCACACCCTCAAAACCTTCAAAATTGCTCTCGGCATCCTCTTGTAGACCTCTTGTAGTTCCCCTGTGTCTTCCTCTAGGCTTTCTTTTGAAGGCTGAGTGTGAGAAAAGCCTCCAGAAGGCCACCCGAGACCTCCTAGGACCCATCCACACCATCCTACATCCCCACAAAGCCCAAAATTTCCCTTCAACACCGTCTATTTGCTTCCACCTTCACACACAATAAAATACATGCATGTCAATTTCACATAAAAATCCAAAAAGATGTTTTTTTTTTCTCATTTACTTCTATAAATAGCTTGAGTAGATGTTTACTTCCTCGAGTAGGTAATGGCATTCATTTCATGGTTTTCATAGTGCTTTATGCAAAAGTAGGATTAGTTGGTTAAGTAGGGTTTGCTAGGTTTACTTTACATTTCCGTCTTTTTTCCTTTCTGCAATTAGAGTAGCCTCTGTAGAGTAAGTTTTCTTTTCTTTCATCACATATAGAGCTTCTTCTGGAATCCATAGAAGTTGGCTTGAGCTCCTAGTGATCTTGCGCCAGCTGACCAAGTGACAGCTTGCAGTAAGAACTAGTACTTGTGCATACAACACTGTCACTTCCAAGTTTGTTACGAACTACCCGGTTGATAAAAGTAAAGTAGGCAACTTAGGAGTTGTAGCATTATTTCTGCAACACTGGTGCTCCCCAGCTGCAAAGGGTTGTTGGCTGCCAGCTAAGGACCATCTAGGAGAAATTTTTTCTCTTGTGGATACTACCCATAGGGGGTGGGTAACATCTAGTTCTAACTAGGACATGGTCTCTCAAAAGAGTGCATGAACGTACTCGAAATGGGAGGCATGAGAACAACAATCCCTTGGGATTGCAGATTCGTTACCTGCTCATATTAAAGGCGAAACACACGGGGCAACATGTTTTGGTGGCGTCTTATGATCATCCATGCTTAATATTAGGCCATAAAATGAACAAGAAATAAATTTCTATTTTGAATGCAATTTAATCTGAATGGAGTTATTCTAGCATGATAATGTCATATGATGTTAGTTCTAATGAGAAAAAAAAACATGCAATGCATCCTACCCTAACATTCATATGATATAAGGTCAAGTATCAAGGAATGAGGTGATACGATTCAATTTAACCGGTTGTGGTGAAAGTTCGTCGTCAAGTTTGGCAATGTAATAGTAATCCTCACAAACCTTATCGTGAATCTTGACAGGTATAGGGTTTTTATCTACCAACACCACATCCCCAACCTTGTATTCCTTTTTGGGCTTCCATTTCTTATTTTGCCTCTGATTGGGTCTCTTAAGGATACAAATCACTTGAGAAGGAAGAATAAGGGATGGTTCCTGGGTCTCGGGGATCTTGTAATAAGGGATGAGCCTTGGCTTTACCACATGATTAGGGTACATAGGTTTTCTATAAAGGGTAAAGTGAGTTCCATCAGACTGTGGAATGTTAACATAAGATGAGTCCATTTGGAGTTGACCACCAACAATAGCACCCCATTTTCTGGACAATAGCATTCCCCATACATTGGGAATATCTATGACCATGACATCCATGAGTAGTGATATATTAGGGTTCATAACTTCATAGCTACGGAAACCTTTAGATATTTTATGAGGTCGCCTACTTCAATAGGTTGGGAGTTGAAACCACAAACCGCCTTATATTTTTGGGTAATGCTAAGATTTTGTTGCTTCATGATTTTTAATGGCATGATATTCACAGAAGCCATTGAATCCAACATACAATTATGCAAGAGTAGGTCATTGATAGCTAAGGTGAGCAAGAATGGCTCATGTCCCATGTTTGAATTGGAAAGGTGAATGTTTTGTAGTGCTATTGGTTTGTCTTTTTCTTCTTCAAACACAAAGGCTTTCTTGGCTTGCCATTGTTGTCGCGGGACTTTCACAATCTCTTTTAAGGGAACTTGCATGGCCATTTTTCCTATAGTAGCATCCAAGTCAACATCAAGTTCAAGCTCCTTACCCTTGGGCTCTCCCTTTGGAGGATTCCTTTTAGAATTTTCTTTCTAAGGAGGATCTTTCCTAGGAGGAGGTTCTTTAAGAAGGGGCTACTTAGGAGGATAATCCTTCTTGCTGGGCTCCTTTGAGGTCATGGAAGGGTCTTTGCCTTTTATAGATTTTTCTTTTAGTATCTGCTCGAGGCTCTAGGGGACAAGAGCATGATATGTAAGATATAACAGTGAATACCCCTTTAGGGTGGGGTAGTTCATGGCCCATGAGGGGTTGGGACAATCATGGGTTCTTTAATGATATAATAGGCTAATATGAGAGCCCCTAGGAGCCAGGGTGATGCCATGATGATAGGGGTAGAACTCATGTTTGGTTTTTTCCCACGTGCTAAATTTGCATCTTTTGCATTTTATGGTACATTTCCTGTTGAGAGTGGCCAAATTTTTCTTTTTCTTTTCTTTTAGCTGCATCAACCTTTGGGGCTTCGTTGTAGGCCCGAACCAAAATGTGGACAAGGTGAAGGGGAGGCTAACTCCTTGTGGACCCAATGGATGAATGTGGACGCAAAAAGGAAATATGGTGAATGGGGTTTTAATGAGTGGAGGGAAGTGATGTATATAGTGTCAAAATGTAGGACCACAACCAAAATCAGGGTTTCCCATCTAGTTCCACCCCTAAAGCTAGTAACCAATAAAGGAGATCCCATGGGACTGGGATACAAGGTTAACCATAAAATTGGATAGAGGAGAAAAAAGCACAAACCAAGTCCACTCTTTCTGCTAAATCCCCCCACTAATCCATGCCTAAAAGTTTCCATGATAAGTAAAAAAAAATACCCAACTACACAATGAAAAGCTATACCTTCGGGGTTGGAAGGCCTGCCTTCAAACATATGATCATACTAGATGGGCAAGGGAGCATAGATAGTGACACATCGAGCAATCTGGTGGCTACAAGGGGCTGCTCGCTGCTAGCTGATGACCATCTAGGATAATTTTTTTCTCCTATGCATACTACCCACGGGTGGTGGGTAACATTTAGCTCCAATTAGGACACGATCTCTCAGAAGAGTGCACGAACGTACTCGAACGGGGAGGTCATGAGAACACCAACAATCTCTTGGGATTGCAGACCTATTATTTGCACATATAAAAGACCAAGCACATAGGACAAAATGGTTTTGTGGTGTCTTATGATCACCCATGCTTAATATTAGGCCATAAAATCAACAAGAAATAAAATTCTACTTTAAATGCAATTTGTTCTGAATGCAGTTATTCTAGCATGATAATATCATATGATGTTAGTTCTAATGAGGAAAAAAGCATGCAATGCATCCTACCCTAACATGCATATGATACAAGGTCAAGTATCAAGGAATGGGGTGATACGACTCAATTTGACTGTGTGTGACAAAAGTTCGTCGTCAAGTTTGGTAATATAATAGTAATCCTCACAAACCTTCTCGTATATCTTGATAGGTATAGCATTTATATCTACCAACAACACATCCCCAACCTTGTATTCCTTTTTGGGCTTCCATTTCTTGTTTTTCTTGTGATTGGGCCTCTTAAGGATACAAACCTCTTGAGAAGGAAGAATAAGGGATGGCTCTTGGGTCTTGGGGATCTTGTAATCAGGGATGGTCCTTGGCTTTACCATGTGAGTAGGGTACATAGGTTCTCTATAAAGGGTAAAGGGAGTTCCATTAGACTGTGCACTAGTACCATAAGTCCATTTAGAGTTGACCACCCATAGTAGCACCCTATTTTATAGACAATAGCATTCCCCATACATCGGGAATATCTATGACCACGACATCCATGAGTAGTGATATATCGGGGTCCATAGCTAAGGAAACCTTTAGATCTTTTATGAGGCCCTCTACTTCAATAGGTTGGGAGTTGAAACCACAAACCGCCTTATATTTTTGGGTAATTCCAAGATTTAGTTGCTTCATGATTTTTAATGGCATGATATTCGTGGAAGCCCCTGAATCCAACATACAATTATGCAAGAGAAGCTCATTGATAGCTAAGGTGAGCAAGAATGGCTCATGTCTCGGGTTTGAATTGGAAAGCTGGATGTCTTGTAATGTTATTGGTGTGTCATTTTCTTCTTCAAACCCAAAGGATTTCTTGGCTTTCCATCATTGTTGTGCGAGTTTCACAATCTCTTTTTAGGGAACTTGCACAATCATTTTTCCTATAGCAGCATCTAGGTCAACATCAAGTTCGAACTTCTTACCCTTGGGCTCTCCCTTTGGAGGATTCCTTTTAGAATTTTCTTTCTTAAGAGGAGGTTCTTTAGGAAGGGATTGCTTAGGAGGAGACTCATGTTGCTCTTCTTTGAGGTTGTGGAAGGATCTTTGTCTTTTATAGATTTTTCTTTTAGTAATTTCTCGGGGCTTTAGGGGATGAGAGCATGATATTTAAGATATAGCAGTGAATACCCCTTTAAGATGGGGCAGTTCATTGCCCACCAGGGGTTGGGACAATAATGGGTTCCTTAATGATGTAAGAGGCCAATATGAGGGGCCCTAGGAACCAGGGTGATGGCCATAATGATAGGGGTAGATCTCATGTTTGGATTTTTCCCACGTGCTAAATTTGTATGTCTCGACCATCTTTTGTATTTTATGGTACATTTCCTATTGAGAGTGGCCAAATTATGCTTTTTCTTTTCTTTTAGCTGCATTGACCTCTATGGCTTCATTTTAAGCTCGACCCAAAGTGTGGACAAGGGGAAGGGGAGGCTAACTCTTTATGGACCCAATGGACAAATGTGGACCTAGATGGGAAATATGGTGAATGGGGTTATAATGAGCAGAGGGGAGTGATGTATATGGTGTTGAGAAGTGAGACCACACAACCAAAATTAGGGTTTCCCATGTAGTGCCACCCCTAAAGCTAGTAGCCAATAAAGGAGATCCCATGAGAATAGTATATAAGGTTAACTATCAAATTCGACAGAGGAGACAAGAGTACAAACCAAGCCCTCTCTTTCCGCCGAATCCCCCCACTAATCCATGCCCAAAAATGTCCATGATAAGTAAACAAAAATACCCAACTACACAATCAAAAGCCATACCTTATGGGTTGGAAGAATCACCTTTAAATATATGATCATAACAAATGGGTGAGGGAGCATATGGCTATTTTAGGTGGCGGAGATAGTGGCATATCAAGCTATTTTGTGGCTACAAGGGGTTGCTGGTCGCTGACTGAGTATCATCTAGGTGAAAATTTTTCTCCCATGGATAATATCCACATGTGGTGGGTAACAGGCCCGTACATGAAAACAGGGTCTAAGAAAAGTTGAAGCAAAGAGAAAGGCATGGACATGATTGTATCCCCCTAAAAGGAAGGAAAGGAATGAATGTGAGAAGTATCTATTCGATGATTCCTTGAAACTCATGAGTTCAAAAGACTTATTAGATGGAGAAATTGGCAAAAATGAGATGGACGATTAGAAGTTAATAGTTCTGATAACTAATGATTACAATGAAGTCTCCAACCATCAACTGGTAGATGAAAAGCCAAATTTGGACACCACAGTGAGTACACCCCTTGATTGTGGAAATACTATGGATTTGGGGAAAACCATAGGTGGGAAATCATTCCTAAGCTCAGTTTTGACAATACGATTAGCAGCAACAGAGTATTCAGACATAGCTCAGTGCATGTTTGTGAACTTTAGACAAACCAAGAATAAACAAGCTCAGGCTATAACCAAGATGAATGAAATGTTTCTTTCCTTTAGACACATGCAGATAGGTCTTGCCATAACAAAACAAACTATAATTTATTAGCAACCCTATCCCAATGAGAAGGAGTTAGACTTGGAGAATGATCTAAATAATACAACTCTATTTATTGGTGGCTTAGACCCCACTGGAATAGCCGAAATATTGATGAAAATATTCGGCCAAGATGGTGAGCTCAAGCATGCAAAGCTAATGTTGTCACCTAAAGTGTACACCTAAGGCGCAATGCTTAGAGTAGGGTCTGTCACTCTGATCCCTACTCACTTCGTCTAAGCTATCTCCTAAAGCAGGCTAAGGGGGGTAGTCCCTGAGGGTGAAAGGATTAGGAACTTGTTGAAAATCAACCAGTTTAGGAGATACAAATGAATATCCTAGCAACTTGGTTTAGATTATATGGCAAGTAAGATCTATAAGCACAAACAATTAGATTATTTGAGATATATCAAGATAGACCTGTGCCTTAGAATTGAGAAATACTTGCAAACAAAGATCAATATGTCGTGTTACCGGATAGACAAATGCTGCAAGGATGATATGCAAGATCTATCCTAGATTAAATGTAGTATCTAATCTAAGTGAAATGCAAAATCTTGGTTACCTTTAGTTAGATGCGTAGTCTAGGTGAGAGGCTTCTCCTCAATTGTTTTGAATTGAGGATGTGCGAGAATTCATTCAAAAATTTGATAGGGTAGTCAAAGATATACTTGATTATTTGAAGCCATCCGAAGCCAATATTCTTGATAAGCTCATAAAAGTGGTGGGTGGCCACTTCACCTATGTGTTAAGGAATAAGAAACCTTCCACTTTGGCTGAAGCTAAAAAGATAGCAATGGAAGTTGAAGTGAACATATGAATCTCGAAGGTTGATATCAATGACCACCCTAGAGCTATAGTTGAGGTCAAGAAGGAGAAGTCCAAAGATACTCATGATGAAACTCTCCTTGCCATCCTAAAAATGGAGAAGTTCACCGAATAAGCCAATGCGTGTGACATGATTATCATGAACAAAATCATTGCCTTGGAAAAGGCCCAAAAATCTAGTTATATCCCGAAAGGAAAGCCTTTTCCCAAAAATAAAATTGAAGAAGATAGGCCAAACTCTTCTCAATTCCCAAACACTTCTTCTCCAACTAATGTTGTTGAGCCAGGCTCTTCATCTGAGGATGAGGAAAGTGAAGGGGAAGAGAGTGAGGATGAAAAAATTGACGAGCAGGCCAACCTTGTGGAATTTGATATCTTCAACATTTTGTTGGGGGGCTCCTATACACAATCCTCCCATTAGTGAGGTCACCCTTAAAGAGGAAAAGGAAGAATCCATTCTTAACTTCAATAACTAGGGAAGTTTCAAAGGTGTCCAATACTGACGAAAAGAAAGTAACAAAGACCCCGCAACTCCTAAGAAACCATCTAAAGGCGATCCATCGCCTAAGCAAAGCCCCTCCCAAAGAATCTCTCCTTGAAATTCCTCCCAAGAAGGATCCCCCAACAAAAGCCAATCCAAAAAAGGATCCTCTAAGGAAAGAAAACATCAAGAAGAAGGAAAAGGGGAAAGAAGTTAAACTTGACATTGACATAAGAGTTGTCGTAGGAAGAATGACTATACCTGTTCCTTTGAAAGAGATTGCTAAGCTTCTCGAGCAACAACAACAAATCAAGAAGTCCCTGGGAATTCAGGAAGAAGAACTACTTGAAGAATTGCAAAACATTCATATTCCTGACCGAAACCCTGGGCATGAACCTTTCTTGCTTACTTTGGCTATCAATGGCCTCTTCTTACACAATTGTATGTTAGACTCAGGGGCTTCCGTAAATATCATGCCTTTAACAATTATGAAGCAATTGGGTCTCAACAACACTCGATTGTACCAAAGGTGTGTGTTTTTAACTCCAAACTTGTGGAAGTGGAAGGTCTCATCAAGGAACATAAGGTTTCTTTGGCTAGGAATCCCGATATATCCCTCCTCATGGATGTTATTGTCATTGATATTCTTGATGTGTAGGGGATGCTATTATCTAGGAAATGGGGAGCTATTGTTGGACACCATGTTCAAACGGAATTATCATATGAAACCATTTCCCAATCTGATGCTACCCCTTTTATCCTTTATTGGGAACCTACCTACTTACCTCATGTGATCAAGCATGGACCCTACTACGAAACATGTAAAATCGAGAAGCCTTCTCTTATTCTCTCGACTCAAGAAATTTGTCTACTCAAGCGACCAATCTCTAAAACAAGCAAAAGGTGGAAGCTTAAAAAAGATTATAAAGCTAGGGACTTAGTCTTGGTTGATAAAGATTCAAACCTGTCAAGATTCATGGAAAGGTTGGCCAGGATTATTACTACATTGCCAAACTTAACAACGAACTTTGGCCTGAGCCAGTCAAATTAAGTCGTATCATCTATTTCCTTGAGAATTGACATTGTATCATATGCATGGTAGAGTAGGATGCATTGCATGACGATTTTTGCATTAGAATTAATGTCATATGATATTTCTATTGGTAGATAGTTGCATCTTTGCATATTTTATTTTTTTGTTGATTTTATGGCCTAATATTTAGCATGTGCGATCATGAGAGTCGGGAAAGCATGCTGCCCTGTGTTCTTCATTTATTATATGTGCAGGTTACAGGTCTACGGTAATCAAGAGATTGTTGGAGTTCTTGCGACCTCTCGTTCGCCCACTTCTTTGAGAGATTGCGTCCCAATTGGAGCTAGATGCTACCCACCATTTTGTGGGTGATATCCCTAGGCGATTTTTTTTCTCCAAGATGGTCCTCAGTTGGTAGCCAACAACCCCTTATAGCCACCAGCTAGCTCATTTTACCATTTCTCTGCCACCTGAGCCAGCCATGTGGTCCTTCACCCATCTGCCATGATTGTATGTTTGAAGGTGGGCCTCCCAAACCTAAAGGTATGTCTTGTCATTTGGAAATTGAGTATTGTGGTTTTATTATCATGGACACTTCTCGGCATGGATTAATGGGGGGATTTGGCGGAAAGAATGGGCTAGGTATGTGATCTTGTACCCTAGACCCCTTTTGGATATTAACCTTGGATTCTAGTCCCATGGGATCTCTTTTAATGACTATTTGGCTTTAGGGATGATATTTCACGGGAAACCTTGATTTTGGTCATGTGGTCCCGCTCCCTTATCTGCTTATATTCCCCCCTTTCCACTCATTATTATCCCATTTGTCATTTCTCCCATTTGGGTCCTCATTCCTCCACTAGGTCCACATAGGGTTAGCTTTCCCCTTCCCCTTGCCCATACCTTGGGTTAGGCCTGGAATGATGCCCCAGAGGTTGATGTAGCTAAAAAGAAAGATAAAAGCATAATTGGCCACATTCAACAGGAAAATGTACCACAAAATGCAAAAGATGGTTGGGACAAACACATTTAGCACGTGGGCAAAAGCCAATACATGAGCTCTACCCCATCATCATGGCCATCACCCTAGTTCTTACAGGTTATATGAGCTTCCTTCATCATATATGAACCCATGATTGTCCCAACCCTTGGGCAATGAACCGCCCTACCTTAAAAAGGGGCATTCACTGCTATATATCGCATATCATGCTCTTACCCCTTGAGACTTGAGCAGTTAATTAAAGAAAAATCATAAAAAATCAAAAGACGTATAAAGAAGGGTGGAAAAATAAAGGTTGGGCACCTCATGTACCACGATTTCTCCCTCCTATACATTAGAAACCTAAGTGTTGGCTTCCCTTTTATTAGCTACCCTTGCACCCCAACATGTGGCCTAGGGTTGACCCTTCTCATCCCCTACTTCATTCACCCATCTATCACATACCACCACCTTTAAAAGGATGTACCTTGAACATATTATCCCCTCTATAAGTAGAAACCAACTAATAGGATACTTTGTTAACCCCATTTGGAGTTTGGGAGACATTGACACATCTCAAAGCCCATTATGTAAGGGCAAGCCATTATGAAGTCTCCACTTGTGGTCCATGGTTGGTAAGCTCATTTACTCAATTTTTCTAAAGACTTGCTGTATTTGAAGGCTAGGGGGCACATTGGATCTTATGCAGGATTGCATATGGTCTCCATCTTGGGTTTGGTCTCCCAATACAGGGTCCTAATCCTCCAGAGGGCTGCATTGGCACATGTAGGGTGTGTTTTGAGAGCGATGGGCCTCCAAAATAGTAAACAAGACTCCATGGATCCCAGAGGATGTTCAAAGATTGGTCGAGATTCACCTATTGGACGAGGAAGATGCACCTGGTTCACCTTTGCCCAGCCGGACCCATAGATGTACCATGCACTTGGCAGCTGGCCCAAGACTTGTAGGATGATGTGGCATCCACTACATCATCATCAAAGCCCTTACAGATGATCTATAGGCATCTTCGACTCATTTGGAGGCCCATGAGGTTATTGTTGTGCCCCCACACCCACTGGGAACACCATAGGTTTATTGTTTGGAAAACAAGGGGCCAACCCCTTGTCCATCACTTTTGAGGGTCATATTCTTCATTGTGGCACCTATGGATATCATTAGGCCTCTTGGAGGGCCCTATGACATGTATTATTTATCATTTGATCTCTTAAGAGGCTTATTATTTCATTTGTGAGCTAGTTTGGTGGGCTTGTCACCAAAAGTTAGGTTATTAGCACATTATTTTATTTTTTGGGCTTATGTATGCCTATGAGACTAATTCAAATTCCTCATTAGTGTATAAATACAAGTGAGATGAGTTCATTTGCTCATCATCACTTTGGATTGGATCTCTTTTCTCTCTTGAGAATTTCACACTTTTTCTTGGAGGATGAATTGGAGCTTTATGGATGAATTTTGATGTTTGGATTTGATTTATCTTATCTTGGAGCTTCTCTATTGTCAAATTGAGGATGGTTGGATATGTTTTATTACATGTAAGTACATGATTTTAATGTTATTCTTTATTTACTTTGTCATTTACATTGGATTGGGAATTTCACTATTCTTAGGGCTAATTGTTGCATGCATTTACTGCTTAGATTGTGGAATTTTGTTTCTATATAGCATCTCTCGATGTATGGGCCATGTAATTTTGAATGAAATTTCCTAGGGATAATTCTATCATTGAATTCATTTTGCAAATCGAAGTATAAAGTTGTAGGGTTGCTTCCCTTTTCCCTAGAAGGCAAGCGACGTAGTCTTAAGGCCTCCTTGACTAAGAAACAAAGATCCTCATTCATATTTATCCTAGACTCAATTCTCCCAAGACTAAGGAACTGATCTACCAAGAGGTTGTCACTCAAAAATCAACTCTTTTCACCTTTTCCTAGGTCTATCTAAGTTGGGTCACCTAGGGCATCACATTCCGATAAAGTAGCCCTCCAAAAAGATCGATCTCCTAGCCTTCCCTGCGCTGGTGTGTCCTCAAGGCCGCCTCCAATTTTGAACCTATTTCGACAATGGAGTTATGATATAGTCCAAGCCCTAGCTCCAAGATCAAACTTTTCCCTAGCAGCCCCAAGGCTAGTGCCTCATAGGATCAATTTTACACCTTTAAGTAAAAATTCTTGCTTTGGTTGTTTCCCCCTCGTTTGAGTTAAGAACATCATTGGCTACTAAATTCTTCCCCCTTAACCTTGGATGGATCCACTTGGTCTCGTGTGGTCCCACTCCTTTGAGAAGACAGTTCTTCAAGAACCATCTGGGATACCAATTTCAATAAGGATTTTAGGGATTGGGAAACTCTTCCACAAGTCATATTCCCTAAACCTAACCCCCAAATCCTCACATCCTTCTCCTTGAAGAGATTGTACCTTGATTAGAAAGCAAGCAAACTCCATTATTTATCCTCTTTTGTAAAGGGATTATTTGGGTCACTTTATATCCACTTGTTGATTTATCCTTCTTTTGTGACTCCATATATATCGGGGCTCCTCCCATTAGTGAAAGTCCATAAATAGTAGGGAGCCTTAGTTGAGGTGACAGTGGGCTATGTCTCCATTTGTTGCCATTGGTCTAGCATTTGACCCTTTAGGAATCCCCTTTAGGTTCCCTGCTAGTTTGAGCGGTAACAAGCCCTTTAGGCCTGCGGCTTTGGCTCTTGGGCCTACGGTTAGGGCTACAAGCCTTCCTTTTCCTTGATGCCAACTAGAATAGGCCTCCAACCAGACTTTTCGGTCCTCCAACAAATTTACAATGATCCTGCAAATGAGAGTAAACAAATTTATGCCAAGAATATCCAACTTATAGCCATAAAAATTCAAATAAAAATTAAATGTGAAACCATCATGCGAAACCCTTAATTGCAAGAGAAAAGGCCCTAAAAGAGCTAGCAATTACCAAATATTCTTGAGCGTTCGTGAGGTTAGAATGATAGATCCATGCCTGAAATCTACGTGGCCTCCTTCCCTTGGCTGGATGACTTCCTTGAAGAGTGATTTAGTGCTCAAACCCTAGCCATTAGGCTAGGTGAGGGCTTGCTTCCTAAAAAAAAATTGAATTAGCCTTTGATCTTATGATGAAACACTTGCAAAGTCACAAAAGGCTAGCCTTCCTCCACTATTTATAGATAAAATTCAAATATGAAAAAATAAAACCCCTCTAATTATTTAAACTATTAAAATAAAATAGAAGGGTTAGTGAAAATAATTTATAAATATTCTCAAATAAAAATTACAAGCTCTAGATAGCATATCTAACTTTATTGCACAATTTAATTTTTGAAAATAATTTAAGGAATACAAAATATTAATGTAGTGCCATGGCCAAGTTACTGCATACAAATCCTTATATAAGTCTTGGAAGATTTAACACGATGGACTTTTAAATCTCTTGTTTTGGGAGTTGGCTAGTCCAACGAAAAACTTCCCCTCGTGTCCAAGATCTAAATATCAAATAATATCTACACACTTGAAATGAATTTATTAGATCATAAGGGGTTAGATACATGTTAAAACCCTCAATATCTAGAGATACCTGCTAGATCGAGTGAGCTAGAACAATTTTCTAAACCCTGTACCTAATGCAATAGACCTGTGCAAATAGATAATCCAACTGCCAACAAATGAAATAATAACTTATAAATTATATTCAGTGGAGCATTTGAATGCAATTCAGAACAACATTACCATAAGAAGTAGAAAAGGAACACCATCGCGAGTAAACCTGCAAGGACTTTAATATTATTATTGCAAAATATAAATTACATTCAATAACTTGATTCACAGTTTGCTTAAGATTTTTCGTTACATGACCAAATCATTTCATGATTCAAATGAGGAACCTTAGGCTTCCTTATATAGAAAAATGAGAGTTCTAGATCCTCTCCAACTGGAAAAACACCTAGTTTGACTTGATCCAAGGCCTAATTCTTGCCAAATTAATTTTATCAATTGATAATCGCTGCACAAATCTCCAAAAATTTTGATCCCCTTAAAAAATGCGCTAGATGGGTCAAAATTGAACTTCTTGGTGCTTTTGGTCCATTGGAGAATCTTCAAAAAATAGAATTGTCGTAACTGTGCAATTTGATCAACTACCTGGTCCAAGAAATTCGACTTGCTGGAAAAATAGTCTTCTTGGTCCAACAAATATTTGAACTAGGACATTCTGCCTTGGAAATGAGGCCTTTTAATTTTGACTTGATTTTTCCCTTTGAAAATAGTCCTCAATTATTTTTTGATGATTTTTTACACTTGGAGAGAAAAATTTTCTCTCTCTTTTTTTTTTGACAATTTATGGCTATGTTTTTTTTTTTGCCAGAAAATAAATGAGAAAACTTAAGAGGGGATTTACATATTTTCCACCCTCTAAGTGGGTCTAATAAAATATTTTGGCAATGGTGTCTAATTATGAGTAACCATTCACCGAAAATATCCATAAACAACACTTTTTCACATCAAGATATTACAATAATCACCCATAGAAGGGGAAATTTACAATAGACATGACCTCTTAGACTCAACCAAATTCTGTGACACAAGACCCATGATCTAGTATGATAAAATACATAGACTCGATAACACTAGGACTCACCTAAGACCTTACCAGAGGATTACACTCTAGCTTTGGGGGAATATTGGGAGAAAAACTTTGCTAATTATCCGTGTTTAGAAACATATAATTTGGGAGGTTAAAAATCTCCATAGAGTGAAACCCTTTGTTAAGTATCAAAGGCTTACCTAGGTGTTTTTACGTGGCTTCATAGTCATACTAGAATCATTTTTACACTAAAATTGCAAAATTTGTGATTACAATGATGATAATGACTTAAATATTTTATCCACTACCGTGTAATTTGCTTCTTGGAACTGTTGACATATGCATGGTCAACAGGAACTGTTACCACTCAAACTAGTAGGGGGTCCTAGAGGGGCACTTTCTAGGCCAAGAGAAACAATGAAGCTAAATCACACTGTCACCACAACTAAAGTTTATTAGAATAATACTATTTTAGTTTAATGCTCATTCTCTTAGCTGTTGCTTATTCTTATAGCAGTTTCTTAGATGAAACTGATTCTTTACATAGAAACTTGATTTTTCTATCTTTGTAAATATCTCTGTATTATTATTGAGTATTGTTGCTCAATTATTTTAATCAATTCATTTGGAAATTTATATGCGTGTTTCGCACTGTTTTATGGTATCAGAGCTGGAAAAAAGAGATTTCTTGAGAAACTATTCTCTCTGCAACCTAAATCTCTTGAGTTATTTCTGTTATTCCTTTCTAAGGTCGAGTCCTCTGTAAGCCAGATAGCCTTCACTGAGTCTCAGCTTCGGCTTTGCTCACTGTGATAAAAGCTTACAGTCGTCTATCTCGATACAGAAGTGGATCCTTCGAAATAACTTTTCAGTTGTTGTTCTCTGTTTTTTCTTAAATTTTCTAAATCTTCTTGACAGTGAAGACAACATTCTGAGGGTTCTGCGATTTTTCCAGATTCGTTCTTTGTTGGTTCAAATTTTTTATTATTAAATTCGTGGTGGTTCCAGCGAATTTTTTTTTGGCGGCATCATTTTGTTCTGCTGGTAAAAGCGCTCCACAAGCACAGTTACGCTTTCATACTCAGAAGAGAACACACGAAATAAACGAATACAACATTATTTCAGGTGCTGTCAGCTGTAAGATGTGTGAGACGGTGGTGTGGGACGGTTAACGGTTTTCAAACTCCCGCATTCTTCAATCCACAAGATCGATGTTCTACAAATATCGTGGACTATAACCACTGCGTCCAAAATCCACTATGGTAAATCCATTGTGGTTTGTCTGTCCCCGTGTCTCTGCTCGTTCCATTTTTTTTGTATTTTCAATACGCGATCAATGATCTACTGCAATCCCTGTTCTTGAGCACCTTTTGGGTACCTATTTGCATCACATTTTCTGCTGGTTTGGAGAAAGTAAACAACTGAGCAGGTCTTTGGCGCTGTCGATGGGATTCTGGTGACGACTTCGAATTCGTAACATTTGCGGTGGGTTCCACGCGGGTTTCGAAAACCACAGCGGTGACAGTATCGCCGGTATTCAAATCTAAGTCTCTTTCTACCTCTGTTTCATTCAAATCAAAGTCTCACGCAGGTATTCGATAGCCAGTCACGCTCGCTTGAGGTAGGGTGTTCGTTGAGTGTATTTGCGGGAGTCGAGCAGAGGCATCGTCTGTTGTTTTAGTTTTAGTCAGAATTTCATTCAAATCAAAGTCTCACGCAGGTATTCGATAGCCAGTCACGCTCGCTTGAGGTAGGGTGTTTGTTGAGTGTATTTGCGGGAGTCGAGCAGAGGCATCGTCTGTTGTTTTAGTTTTAGTCAGAACAACGGACGCACGAACGTCAATTTTTTTTAATCTACCTGTTCGTTGAGTGTATTTGCAGGAGTCGAGCAGAGGCATCGTCTGTTGATTCAGTTGTAGCCAGAACAGCAGATGCACGGACGTCAAATTTTTTTTAATCTCTCCTCAGCCAGAACAGCGGACGCACAGACGTCAAATTTTTTTTTCTCTCCTTCGCTAATTCTCAAGGCTGGAACATTCTGTTGCTGGTGGCCATTTGTACACTACGCAGCATATTGATTGAAAATCAAATTATTACAGTGCACATATTGATCATCTGGACATTAACACGAAAAATCTCTTTTGTATAATCGCAGAAGTGTTGTTGAGCAGTTGCAATCAGTCATTGTCACGGGCTAAGTCACATCTGATCATCTTGGAGTATTTGGCACTATTTTTTTTGTTGTTGGTTGATTCTATTGACAACATTTATCTCTTCAAGTTGGTGGCCAAGATCTGATTTCAGAGGTAGAATTGTCCAGATCAGTTTTCCAGAACGTACAGATGGCCTCTCTCACCAATCTGATGTTAGAAGGAAATCAACGCTTTAATGGCAGCAATTATAACATCTGGAAACAAATAATGTTGACCATTTTTGAATACAGGCGGCTTGATCAGCTCATTTTGGGCAAAGAACCTCATCCCGGTACAGCTGGTACCGATCAAGATAAGTTTGATGATAGAAATCGAGAGGCTGTTATGCTTCTCAAGCTCTCTGTGACTGATGATCAGTTACCACAAATTCCTTCTGGCAAGACATCTGCCGAGATCTGGAAACAGTTGAAAGAACTATACGAGACCTCTGACAAGAGCAGAGCTTTCTTCCTCAAAAATCAGTTGTTCTCCATCATGATGGACGAACATACTTCTTTACAGGAACATCTCAACAAGATTAAAGACATTCGAGATCAGCTCGTAGCCATTGGTCGCACCATGGAGGAAGAAGATCTGGTAGTCATCACTTTGAAAAGTCTACCTCAATCTTATGAGCACTTCATAGAAACACTCAACATTACCGCCACTAATGTTGATTTGAAGTTTCCAGAATTATGCACCAAACTCATGCAACGGGAGCGTTGGAAACAACAGTTTGGTAGTGGTGCAGCATCAGCCTCCTCAGAAAATGCTTTTGCTGCCAAATATCAGTCATCTCAATCCTTTCAGCAAAAAGGTTCTTCCCAGTCTTTTGATTCTACTAGGAAGAAAAATGTGCAGTGTAAGTGTCACAAGTTTGGTCACATGAAGAAAGATTGCCGACAGAGGATTGCTTCTGAACAGAAGAAACAGGGAGGGCTTCATCAGATAGCAAATGTTGTAGAACATTTCGAGCAGACAGATTCTGCCTTTTATGCCTTTATGGCTAAAAGGTCTTCATACCATATTCCATCATCTGCCTGGTACATTGAATCTGGTGCATCACGCCATTTTTCTCACAGGCGTGACTGGTTTATTGACTTCTCACCTTTTAGTGATTCCGTGATATTTGGCGGAGGTGAAAAATACACAGTGGATGGCAGAGGTACAGTTCAAATCTAGTCTGGTGGGCGCAGACTCATCTTCATGAATGTGTACTATGTTCCTGGGATGGAAATCAATCTGTTGTCTGTCAGTCAGAATATGAGGAATTCTCCTCAGCTTGATGTAGTATTTAGTGCACACAAATGCTCTATTATCGATAGGGAAACTAGTCTTACCGTCGCTGTTGGCCTAGAAGATCATGGTTTATACAGGCTTCTTGACATTGGTGATTTTCCCGAAGTGGCTCCAGCAGCTCGTGTTTCTCCTATCGGCACTCTATGGCATCAGCGATATGGTCACCTAAACATGTAGTATCTCTCTCAGCTTTCTCGGGACAGACTTGTGTCAGGGTTACCTGACATTCAGACTCAGCAGTTGGGCGTATGCAGCACTTGTCAAGCTGGAAAACAACATCGGTCTTCATTCACGAATGGAGAATCTTGGCGCGCATCTAAGGTACTCCAGTTAATTCATGTTGATATTTGTGGTCCTATGAATACATCTTCTATCACTGCTTGCAAATATTTTTTGCTTATTGTAGATGATTTCAGTAGAAAGATGTGGGTATATTTTCTCAAATATAAATCCGATGCATTTAGTATCTTTCAGAAGTTTAAAACCTTAGTAGAAAAAGAGTCTGGCTGTAATATCATGACTCTTAGGACAGATAACGGGGGGGAATTTTGTTCTTCTATTTTTTCCAACTTCTGTGACACTCATGGCATAAAACGCCAGTTCACTACACCTTACACTCCTCAGCAGAACAACGTTGTTGAACGCCGCAACCGCACGGTTGTTGAAATGGATCGCTCCATGTTACAACACAAGAATGTTCCAAACAAATTCTGGGCTTAAGCAGTTTTTACTGCTGTTTATCTTCTTAACCAATCACCCACTCAGGGTGTTAAAGGGAAGACTCCTGAAGAGGTTTGGTCTGGCCATAAACTGAAGATTAGTCATCTCAAAGTTTTTGGCTCAATTGCATATGTTTGGATTCCAGCTGCCGAGCGCTCTAAGTTGGATTCCAAAAGCCAGAAACTCATGATGACAGGGTACAGTGACCATCACAAGGCTTACCGACTAATAGATATAGCCACTGGTCGTCTTAGCTTCAGTCAGGATGTGGTATTTGATGAAGACAAAGGATTCTTTCAGTCTTCTTCTGAGCAGTGTTCTAAGGATCAGCCTCACAGTGTTCTTCTTCCAGTAAGTCCACCTGATGGGAGGGATGATGCAACATCAGTGTTTGATCATACAATGCCTGAGCTTCCTCTAGAAAATAATCCTTCTCTTGCTGCTCCTATTGCTTCTGAACCTTCTCCATCTCCTCCTGCTATTGGTTCCTCTACTCCTCGGCCAAAATGGTGGGCTAAAACCATTAGTGATCTCAGGGATGATGAACTCCTTGAAGGACGAACTTCTAGACATAAGAGCAAACAGTAGTCTACAGTAAACTTTGCTCTTATGGCTAATCTACACAGTATCTTTGAGCCTCAAACTTACTCAGAGGCTAAGGGTATATCTGAGTGGGAACAGGCTATGGATGCTGAATTCCAAAGTCTTCAAAAAAATCGCACATGGACCCTTTCTGATCTTCCTAAAGGGAAAAAGCCCATTAGCTGCAAATGGGTATATAAAGTGAAATACAAAGTTGATGGAACTCTAGACAAGTATAAAGCTCGACTTGTGGCTCGAGGATTCTCACAGAAGGAAGGCATTGACTATGAGGAGACTTTTGCTCCTACAGCCAAAATGAGTACCATACGGCTTGTCCTTGCCCTAGCAGCTCAGTTCAAATGGAAAGTTCATCAGATGGATGTAAAAGGTGCTTTCCCAAATGGTGACTTACAGGAAGAAGTCTACATGACACAGCCTCTAGGATTTGAGATTGCCAGTCAAGAACAGAAAGTGTGTAGATTAGCTAAAGCTCTCTATGGATTGAAACAAGCTCCTCGGGCTTAGTACATGAAAATTGATCAGTACCTGACAAATCATGGTTTTAAGCGGAGCCCATCTGATGCAAATCTGTATATCAAGCATACTGGTGATGATATCTTGTTTGTGGTTGTCTATGTAGATGACCTTATCATTACTGGCAGCTCTGCACATTTGATCCATGGGATCAAACAAGACTTATGCAGAATCTTTGATATGACAGACTTGGGACTTCTTCACTACTGTCTGGGGATTGAAGTTTGGCAGACTGAGAATCACATCTTTCTCTCT
>APFE031129844.1:3040-17374 GCA_000404065.3 Pinus taeda
GTCTATATTTTTCCCTCACCCTCCCCCCCTCCAACTCTATCTCTCTAACCTTCCCTCTCTCCTCCTCTCTCTCAAGTCCTCTCTCTCGTCCTTAATCTCTCTCCCTTTCTCTCCTACCTCTCTCTTTCTTCCCCCATATCTCTCTCTCTCTCGAACTATGTTACTTTATCCCTCCCTCTTTCCTTCTCCCTCATTATCTCCCCCCTTCTCTCCTTCTTTGTTTCTTTATCTCACCCCTAAACATACACACTCTCTCTCCATCTCTCCCTTGTCACTCTCTATCTCTCTCCACTTCTTACTCTCTATGTGTTTATTCTTCCATCCCCATTTCCCCCTCCAACTCCATCGCTTTATCCCTCCCTCTCTCCTCCTCTCTCTCAAGTCCTCTCTCTCGTCCTTCCTCTCTCTCCCTTTCTCTCCTACCTCCCTCTCTCTTCCCCCATATCTCTCTCTCTCTCTCTGCCCTCCAATCCTCTCATTATATCCCTCGCTCTCTCCCCTCTCCATATTTGTGTCTCCCTCTCCCTCTTTTACCCTTATTTACCTCTCTCACTCCTCTACCTCTCTCTCTCTCTCTCCATTCCTCCTCTCCCCTTTCTTTTAGTTTATCTCCATCTCTCCATTGTAAATCCCCCTATCTCTCCACCTCTATCACTCTATGTGCTTTTTCTTCCCTCCCACATATATCTAGAGTTAATATATATCATGATATATTATAATATAACAAATTTAATGTTGTATTAATAGAAAGTTATTAAATTTAACAATATTAATATTATAATATATTAATATGAATATTAGATATTAATTAATAATACATTATTAATATAGGTTAATATTCTTAAATGGAGTACTAATAATAATGTTTGGCCATGGATTTGGCTAATAGGGCTTCACCTAAATAGAATCTACTTTTTTAGTGTCCAAATATAAAGTGGATTATAGGAGTAAATATTAAAAAAAAAAAAGTTATTTAATATTTTATTTATTTACATACTCTTTAATTATTATGGTATTTATGGCCCATAGGTTTGGTATAATAATATAGGGGTGAATTTTCTAAATCCTAATTTCGATTTATTTTTATTTATTACCATACATCTATGTACCGTCTTTTATAAATATGTTATTTGACATAGGTATTTATCCCATGGTAATTAAATGGTAATTTGGCCCCATAAGACTTCACCTAAAAACTTTTTTTTTTGTTTTCTATTCTTTAAATATAGAAGATTTTATGGAGTAATATATATATATATATATATATATATATATAATATTTAACCATAACCTCTAGTTTTATTTATATTTTTATTTAATTTACCATATCTCTTTTTTTGAGTGTTTTTCATAAAACCTCCTTATATATTTAAATTTATCTTGTGTTTGATACAAATAATAATTATAATTGAATTTGTAATACGAACCGACCATAAAATTAATGTTAAATGTTAAACATTGCATGTTAAATGTTTACATTTACCTTTAGCAAGATTTTTGGATTCTTTGTGTTGAATTCACCTTTTCCCTTTGATTTAAGAAATGACATTGAATTTAGTAAAGATTAGAATTGTTTAAAATTTTACTTAATTTGGAATTTTAATGTGGTAAATTTTTTTGTCAAAAGTAAATTTTTGTTCCATCCAAATTCACATATATGACAAAGGAACTATTAAAAATTTGATATAATTTACTATCCATTCAAATACATAGTTATATTTTAATAATTATTCTTAGTCCATCAATAAGATTAAAAATTTATATATAATTTAAGATTGACAACATTAGCTACAATTATTTTTATTATTTTTTGAAAACTTAACATACTTGCACATAAATTCATACAAAACTATAAAATATGCCTCTAGAACTAACTCTTGACCCAATAATTAATATTAAATCTACATAAAATAGTTCATAAAGGACAAAATAGTCAAGATGTGAACAACAGCCTCTGCCACAGTGAGAGATCAATCAAGTCCCGTCATGACCATATTGACAGAGAAATCACAAGAGGGTACAAACAATTTTAATTCTTTAAAACCCACAACGCCATCGAAACAGACAACATATATTTCTCGTTGAATTTTTTATTATTGGAATTATTATATGTGAGGACATCAACAGAGGAAACATTTACTAAATGAATAATAAATGTCTAGATCAATAGAAATCACGTCATACATTCTAAAAAGAAGGGATTTAAAAAAATTAAAGATAGACACGGTCAACTCTGTGTATTTATACAGCGATACCTGTGTAGGAGGTTGACAAACGTGGCAGTGATTGAATAATACATTTTTTTATTGAACTGACAGGTGCATTTTTATTTAACTCACAGGTGCTAAAAGGTGGTGTGCTGCCTTCATGGATCATGCAATTCATCCTCCCAATCACCTGGAAGTAGAATCCAGTTATTCATTCAACAATATTATTTTAATTCAATATTATAACCTTGCCTCATTCTTCTTATAAAATTCACCAGATATTTCCAAAAATATTTGTTAATCGTTAAATATATATTTTATTTTTCTGGTGTTGTTTTATTGAAGACCGTTCCAATAAAGTTTTCAAAGTTTTAAAAAACTTGACTGTTGAAGTGTTTGAATCACTTTTTTGATGGTGGAAAATTAAACTAGATTTAGCACCATAAAATAACTTTTGGAACATCCAACATTATTTTATTTTTTTGGTGTTGTTTTAATGAAGACCATTCCAATAAAGTTTTCAAAGTTTTCAAAAAACCTGACTGTTGAAGTGTTTGAATCACTTTTTTGATGGTGGAAATGGATTCAGCACCATAAAAAACCTTGGAACACCCAAAATTATGAAGCTTGACAGATCTGACCCAAATTTCCAAAATTTTCAACATGATTTTGTCAAAATCTTATCAGAATTTGAGTGCAAAATTATAAAACACCCAAAATACTAAAGCTTGACAATTATAACCCATATTTCCAAGAAATTCAACATGGTTTTGTCAAAATCTTAAAAAATATCCGTATCAAATTATGTCCTCCTTAAACTCTTTTTTATATGTGCTTTCTTACCTAATAATCTTGATTTAAATTTACTTTATTTCCCAGAAATCTTTGATCAATTGTATATGGTCATTAACATGGCCTTTTTGTTCATATTCATTTATATGATGTGGCCACCATTTGCATTTGTCTCTCATAATTGCCTCTTTCTTTTGCGATACAAAGTGCTGCTGTATTATTTAAACATTTTAATATTAATAATTTCTAAACAATGACTTAATGACTTTTCTGTTTGATTGCCTTATTTATTTATAGGGCGTGCCCACACTTTTGTATTTGCCTCTCATAATTGCCTTTTTCTTTTGGAGTACAAACTTCTCATTGTATTATTTAATGCTTTTTAGACACTGACTTTTTGTCTTTGATTTGCGTTATATTTAAATTTGCCCCTTCAATTTCTTCCGGGGCAAAGGGCAATGAGTGCTTCTCTCAGCTAATAATGAAGGTCACTAGCAGCCCTGTCATATATATTTGTATTTATATATTTGTATTTAATGCTTTTGAAAGTAACAATTGTCAATAAACCATTATTATAAATTCCATCCCTCATAAACTGCACTTCAACTTTTGTTGTATCATCACTATTGCATGTAGCCCTGGACACAATCTAGGCCCACTCACCCTCTCCTTTCATTGAATTAAATCAAGTTTCTCACACTTCACTTCACATGTACAACAGCAGATGCACATTATCCAAAATTCTGTTCATAGCTACAGCATAATGGGTAGCTAGAGTAACCTTTTTATTCACCAATGTCTATAATTGTAACCAGAGTACAACCTCATGTGTTGCATGGGTAGGAAATGTGTCTGTCTAAATAAAAATCAAATTAGTACTGGTTGCTGTTTAATAATCTAACTCATCATAAATCTATGCTAGTATTACTAGTAAATCCTAACTGTGCTCCAAATTGATCATCTTCAGCAACTTGCAACTACCATAGGCCTGTCAAACAGTGCAGTTTGCCTGCCATGTTTCTCATTTATTATTTTTGATCAACTCTCACATGATTTGCAACTTGCAACTGTCAACTTGCAACTGCCATAGGCCTGTCAAAAAGTGCAGTTTGCCTGCCATGTTCGTCATTTATTATTTTTTATCAACTCTCACATGATTTGCAACTTGCAACTGTCATAGGCCTGTCCAACAGTGCAATTTTCGTGTCAATGTTAAAAAAAAAATCTTGATAGAGTTTTATTAGAGTGCATCTAACAAATATATGTGAATTGTATATTTACAGTGTATATCGCAAGCTTTTAACCGGTCATGAGTTTTTTCATTGTTGGTCAATATAAGGTTAGGCTGGTTGACTGCCACTTCAGTGGGAATAGTGAATAAGTTTGAAAAATTATTTTATGGTATTTCTATAGAGTTTATTGCAAGTCTCTAGATTTCTTTGCTTTTCGTTGCCACTTTAGCGGCCAAAAAAGGATTACACAGGTTAAAACACTAAAAACATGGTAAATATTCTGAAACAATTTTCAAAAGCTCAAGTAAGCCTGAAATCAGAGTAATATAAAACAGTTAAATAACACTGATATAAGATCGATACCAAAATAAAGTACACTAGTACAAAAGCTAGGTAGTTTATGGTACAATATTAAGATTTTTTAAGTTGATTTTATCAATATTTAATTTTTTATAATAAAAAAATAAAAAGCAACAAAATATTTTTTTACATTAGAAAGAGATAGTTCTAATGATGAACTACACTTATTGGTTCTGAATTTTAGGCCAAAAAATTTTCTTATGCGATTTTTACGGAAAATTTTACTTAATATATTATGTGTAAGTTAAATTTAAATTCTAATAATCATTTGTTTATAAGTTCTTTGAATCATCATTTAGTAATGCAAAAAAAATATGAATATCATTATAAATACCCGCAGAGTGAAATGATCACTATATGAAGAGGAGTGTATCTCTTGAGTGAGTGTATGATCACTATATGAAGAGGAGTGTATCTCTTGAGTAAGTGTTTGTGTCAGGCAAGGTGAACGAGATGGAAGACAAATTGATTTATAAGAAGAAATATATCATCATTTAGTAATGCAAAAAAGATATGAATATTTTTATAAATACCTCCAAAGTAAAATGATCACTATAGGAAGAGGAGTGTGTCTCTTGAGTGAGTGTTTGTGTGAGGCAAGGTGAACTTGATGGAAGAAAAATTAATTTATAAGAAGAAATATTTAGGAAGAAATCATATCAAAGAATGTATGTGAACCTTTCGAACCAATCCTCATAACAAGATGGAGAATCAGATCAAGGCAGTAGGTTAAATAGATGGAAACTATTAAGTGTGAAGCCAAATTCATGTAGGATTCTATATCCTTCTACACCACCAGTAATTTCTAGAATTACATGCAGGATTCTAGATACTTCTACACCGCCATTAGTTTATAAATCATTCTAGATCTCCATCTGAATCACATACAAGATTCTAGATCCTTCTTCAACCTCTATAAATTTGTAATTTCTCTGGCCAAGGAATGTAAGCCAAGTCCCAAGTCTGTCATGTAATACAAAGTGATTTTTGTTCTCCAGTGATTGTTTTATCTATTCAGCTGTTTCTGACTGAGTAATTTTGTTATTTCTCCATTTGTTTGTTTCTGTGAAATATTCTCTGCTTTTGCCATCTAAGTCTCTGAGTATAAATGTGTTGTGTGTTATGTATGCTCTCCTCTAACAACCTGCAAATGTATACAAATAACCTATAGTGGACTTTCAGGTATCCACATCTTCACCCATATCTGCATCTATAAATCCTTCAAGCACAGTCTCATCATGACCAAAACATAAACAATAATGACTAGTACCCTTGAGATACCACAAAATCCATTTTAGTGCTTGCCAATGTTATTTCCCTGGATTGGCAAGGAACCTACACACTACTCCCACTGAATATGCAATGTCTGGTCGTGTGCATACCATGGCATACATCAAACTGCCAACTGCTGAAGCATAAGGAATATTACTCATATCTTCTTTCTCTTTGTCATCACTAGGACATAATTCAGTACTCAGCTTGAAGTGGGTTGCAAGGGTTGTACCACCTAGCTTGGCATCCTTCATATTAAACCTGTCAAGGACCTTCTTAATATATTTTTCTTGTGACAGTCGCAACCTTTTGTTTTTCCTATCACGCATAATCCACATGCTCAATATCTGTTGTGTTGGTCCCAAATCTTTCATTGCAAATTTGTGACCCAAATCTTTCTTCAACCTATTGATCTTATTCTTATCATGCCCAACAATCAAAATGTCATCCACATATAACAATAATATGATATAATTTCCTTAATCATACCTCTTGATATAGACACAATGGTCAACTTCCAACCTCTAAAAACCATGTTCCAACATGAATGAATCAAATTTCTTGTACCATTCTTGAGGTGCCTATTTCAACCCATAGAGACTCTTCTTCAACCTACAAACAAGGCCTTCTTTGCCTTTTTCTATGAAGCCTTCTAGCTGCTCCATATAAATTTCTTCCTCCAATTCACCATGAAGGAAAGCAATTTTTACATCTAACTGTTCACATTCTAAGTCTAAAGTAGCAACTAGACCAAGAATGACTCTAATGGATGACATTTTAACAATAGGTGAGAAACTTTTAGTGAAGTCAATACCTTCTTTTTAGGCAAAACCTTTCACCACCAGCCTTGCTTTATACCTCTCCTTCTTTTCGTCACCTTCATGCTTAATCTTGTACACCGATTTGTTTTGTAGAGCCTTTCTACCTTTTTGGAGGTTTACCAACTCCCATGTTTTATTTCTCTGCAAAGAGTTCATTTCTTCTTCCATTTATATCTTCCATTCTTTACTGTGCTAAACTTTACAAGCTTCTTGAAAACAATTAGGTTCACCTTCATCAGGCAACAAAATATAGTTTGAAGGAGGATACCTTTGTGAAGGCTTATGAGGCCTAGAAGATCTGCAAACCAACTCTGATGGTACATTATCAGGTTGAATCTCCTGTAATGGTTCTTGCAAGATTCCTTCTCCTTGTTGTTCATCATTTTCCACTTGTTGTTATTCATGCTCTTGAATTTGCTGTTCATTTTCTTGCATTGGTGGGATGTTTTCCTGTTGCTCTTCAAACCTATCAATAACCTTCTTTACCTCCAACTCACCTATAGTCCTCTTGAACATTTTTTACTCATTAAATATAACATCTTTGCTTCTAATAATTTTATGTTTGACTGGATCCCATAGACGATAGCCAAAATCTTCATCTGCATATCCTAAAAAAATGCATTTCATAGATTTATCATCTAGCTTAGCTCTATTTTCTTTGGAAATATGTACGAATGCTTCACATCCAAAGATTTTCAAGTGAGAATAATTCAAATTCTTACTAGTCCAAACTTCTTCAAGGATACCGCCATCCAAGGCTGTAGTTGGAGATCTATTTATGAGGTAGCAAGTGGTCCTGACTGCTTCAGCCCAAAAATTCTTCTCCAAACCAGAATTGGACAACATACTTCGCACCTTTTCCATAATGGTGTGATTCATCCTTTCTGCGACACCATTCTATTGAGGAGTACCAGGCATAGTCTTCTCATGCCTTATGCCAAACCTATTACAATATTCTTTAAATGCATTTGAGCAATATTCTCCACCATTATCTATTCTTAAACACTTCAGCAATTTGTTAGTCTCTCTTTCAACGACAACATGGAATTTTTGAAACATTCCAAACACTTCACTTTTATTTTTCATAGGATATTCCCAAACCTTCCGAGATGCATCATCTATAAATGTTACAAAATATGTTGCTCCTAATGATTTGATGTTAACAGGCCCAAACACATCTGAGTGTAAATTCTAACACATTTTTCTTTCATCATGGCCACCTCTAAGGAATGAAACCCTTATATGTCTACCATATATACAGTGCTCACAAAGATCAATATTGTAGGATTTCAAACCTAGCAATAAATTTTTACCAACAAGGATTTTTAAGCCCTTCTCGCTCATGTGATGCAAACGCTTATGCCACAGATCTGCTGAATTTCCTTCTTTTGTGACAACAGCCAAATCTGATTTTCCTATCAGTGCCTTTAATGTATATAATGTTCCTGTCTTGGGTCCTTTGGCCACGACCGATGCACCTTTGCTAATTTTCTAGCCTCCTTTTCCAAAGCTTGCCGAATAGCCTTCATCATCGAGTCATCCCATAGAGATTAAACTCATGCGCATTTCTGATACATGCCCGACCTATTTCAACGATATATCTTGTCCATCTTTCATCTTGATCTGAACATCTCCCACTCCAACAATGCTGCAAAAATGATTATTTCCCAAATGCACTCTACCATAATCACCAGGATTATATGAAACAAAACTATCTTTGCATGGGGTTACATGGTGAGATGCCCTAGAGTCAAGGATCCTACCAAAGCTACTGTTAGATGTATATACACATGCATCCTCTACTGAAACAATAAACAACACATCACCATCTGTGGCTACAGAAATAGTCTCACCTTCATTTGTTCTAGATGACTTGTGATTTGTATTGGACGACCTCTGATCCTTTTGTCCTTTCTTCTAGAATCAACATTCTTTCTTCATGTTCCCAAGTTTTCCACAATGAAAGCAGATGATTCTACCTCTCCTTGATTTTGATTGGCCTCTCAATCTTGATTTCCCTTACCAGCCTCGATCCATTCTCCTACCACGATCAGCTAGAGCTAGAGCCTCTCCTCCCTGGTTTTCTGTAATTGACTTGCGTTGTAGCTCTGCATTCATTAAATTGCTGCTGAAATCATCAAACTTCAGGGTCCCTGTAGTTGCTGAAGTGCTCATAGCTACAATTAAATTTTCCCAGCTATCTGGCATAGAACACAATAGAAAAATAGCTCTAATTTCATCATCTAAAATGATTTTAACAGAGGAAAGATGATTAGTAATAATATTGAAAGTATTCAAGTGCTCAGCAACTGAAGCACCCTTCATTTTGAGATTATAAAGCTTCTTCATCAAGAACACTTTGTTTGATGTCGTGTTCTTCTCATATAGATCATGGAGCTTCTTGCATAATCCTTCAGCCGTCTTTTCTCTGGACACATTGAAATACACATTCTTTGCTAAATATTGGCGGATTGTTGCAAAAGCCTTTCTATCTAGCTTATTCCATTCTTCATTTGTCACCGATAAGGGTTTCTTTGTTTCACCCTCAATCGACAAATACTGATCCTTTAGAATCAATATATTCTCCACCTGTGATTTCCATAGGGCAAAATTAGCCCCGCTCAACTTCTCCATATCTGTAACTGTTGTCCCCATTTTCAATCAAATTCACCCCCCAAAACACAAAAACTCCATTTACATTATATGCAGTGGATGAAGATGAACTTGGTATTGAAGAAGAAGAATATGAATATGATGAAACATATTCTATTCATAATAAAATTGATGAATATTGGAAGCAATTCTCTAATTTTATGTAGGCTGAGCTACAAAAGAAATATTACTTGAGATTGAGGAAGAGGGCAACAAATCAAGAAAATGAAAGTGAGTAGCAAGTTTCAACCTCCGCACCAAAGGCAACTCCACAAGAATCTCAGTCTGTAAAACAAGTGAATAAAGGAAAGCAGCAACAAAATGAAAATGGCAAGACACATATACTGCAAGGTGAGTCTTCTCAAGATCAAACTGGAAATTTCCTTTGGAGAGACTTGTTTCAATTCCTCAAGTAATCATAGTCATGAAAAAAGGTAAAAGGAGAATCAAAGGACTGCTAAACAAGATCACTTGTTTAGTCTTACTAAGGAGCTGAAAAAGGTAAGAATTCAGGTTCCTCTTACAGAATTGACAAAAGATCCTATTCATCAAAAGGAGATGGCTGAGTTTGTTAATTTCAAAGAAAATAAGATTATAAATGACACTGTAAATTTGTAGGAACACAAACTAGTAGTGGTTTTTGGTGCACATGTAAAGGAAGTATACCCTTCAATACCTCCTTTTTATATTTCTTTATTGGTCCATGACTTCCTCTTACATAATTGTATGTTTGAATCAAGAGCTTCACACAATCTTATACGTTTGTCAATAATGAAGCAACTAAATCTACAAGTTACCAAACCCTATAGGGACTTGTATTCTTTTGATTCAAACAAAGTCAAGTCGCTAGGGGTTATTAAAGATCTGGTAGTGTCACTAGCCCAAATTCCAGCTAGAAGCTTCGTCATGAATGTAGTGGTAGCATATATCCTTGATAGATTTGGAATGCTTTTATCTAGGTCTTGGGGGGCTAAATTGGGTGGTGTTTTGAAAGTGGATTTTACATACGTTATTATATCTATTTTTGGTCGGGAAGAGAGGAGATCATACAGAGAAACTAGATTTGTAAAAACAAATACAGTAAATGGAGCAAGTAATTCACCTCTATATATCCAGGAGAAGGATGACTTTGATTGTTTCACACTGTATGATAATGCAGAGCTGGCTGAAGATAATCAAAAGCAACTTTCTTCAGCCAATGTAATTACAAACCTAGAAACTGAAGGAGTGTGGAAATGCTTCTCTAATGGAGCTTATTCCAAGGAAGGAACAAGTGTTGTTTTTCTTCTAATTGCACCTGGAGATAATATGTTCCCTTTTTCTTTCAAATTAGAGTTCAAGGCAACTAACAATGTGGCAAAATATGAGTCCTTGATTATTGCTCTAGAAACAACAAAGAGATGGGAGTCAAGTCAATTTTTGCTTTTGGAGATTCAGAGCTAATTATTAAGCAGATAAAATAGCATTGCCAAACAAAGCATCCTAGACTCCAAGTATACAGAAATGAGGTATGGGATTTGATTGAAAACTTCTTTGAATATTTTAACATTCAATTCATTCCAAGAGATGAGAATAGATTGGTAGATTCATTAGTTGTGGCTACTAGTACTTTCAAGCCTCCTATTAATCCAAGGCTAAGATATGAGGTATGGATGAGACAAAGACCCATTGTTCCTGATAATATTAAAAAATGGCAAGCTTTTGAAAATGATCAGCAGATTAAAGAATTTTTTAATATAGTTGAGGAGTTTCAGGGCATAGAAATTGATCAAGATGTAGAAGAAACAATAGAAGTTGCAAAAATTAGTGGTTTAAAAAATTCAATAGCTAATCCGAAGATTTTTCAATTGAAGGATAATGTTTTTCCAAAGTGACTTGTTCCTCTTGAAAAGCTTTATAACTCCAATGATGTGGTTGCTGACTCAGGGAAGGTTTCACAAGATGAGCACAACATTGGAACTCAGGAGAAACTCAAACTGAATTGTTTTTTCAAGATTAACTGGCAGAATGGTTCAAGATTATGCACTCAAATACTAATCTGGTATCATTGGAAGATTGACTTCACTTGATTGAGGTCAATCATGTACATATGTAGGAACTTGTACATAAATAATCTCAAGTGTTGATTATTTGTTTTCCAGTTGTAGTTCTTAATTTTAATCATTAGTTGATGAATAAGGGTGACTTTTCTAGTTGGAAACTAGCTTGCAGAGGTTTCAGACTTCAAGAATGTTAGGTTTTAGTTTGTCAAATTTTAAGGTTTTCACAGTTTCAGACTTCATGCCCAACTAAGGCTACTAATCTGTGATTCCCAATGTTTTGCTATCAAAGTGTAAGTATCTTATCACTGCAGATATCGGTGTGGGATCACAGTATAAAATTTTCACACAGTTAAGATTGGAGAAGCAATATATGACTCCATGCCCAATGGATAAAGAACTGATTTGCGGTTCTTAGTGCTTCTATGGCAAGAGAATTATCCCCAGATGGAGCCAAAAGTTGTTGCTTATATTGTGTTTAAGATTATTTATCACTTTATTCACAATGTATGGTTTTAAAATCATCGCAGGGGTTCAACCTTAATGAAGCTCTTTTATTTTCTTTACATCCACAGAGTCGACGGGAAATGAAGTATTTTGTTTATTATACATTTAAATTGCAAAAGAAAAAATTGTAAAAGAATAGGCTCCGGAGTAGCCAAAGTTACTATACAAACAAATCAAGTCATTATATAAACGCTTATATGGATCTAGAATCGATATATATATATATATATATATTTATATATATATATATATATATATATTATATATATATATACTATATTATATATATATTTATATCTAGAATCGATATATATATATATATATATATAAGTGCATATGGAAATGAGAAAGAAATAAAGGAATACAACGGATTTACAAAGGAAACAAGTGTTAAGGTGTTAACACCAGACCTAAAACATATATATTTTATGTTTTATAAGCCTCGGTGGGTCCGCAATATTGCATAACTCTTAATATATGTGTGTGTGTGTGTGTGTGTGTGTGTGTGTCGATTGCAATATGGGTGGCTGGACCAAAAATAATATATACATCGTGTTTAAAAGTCTGGCGGGTCTGTTGTATCGAAATTCCTTTATATACATGCATATGGGTTCCACTGATCGTGATTTGTGATGACAGACCCGAAACGATATATATTATGTTTTATAATTGCAGCGGGTTTGTTGTATCGCAAAACATATTATATATATATATATGGAAAGTGCCGATTATGATGAGCGATTGGGTTCCAAACCTGATAGTTTATATGCTATATTTTATGTAACTCAGCGTGTCTGTCTTATTGTGGGTTGTAAAGGTTTTATTAATATATCAAAATCCATGCAATTTTATATGCATTTCTATTATAAGGGATTATAATAGAAAGGCCGGACTCAAAGCATATATATTTTATAATTAAAAGCCCCAACAGGTTTGCAAGGTGTGCAAAAAGGTAGTTTTTAAGTTATAAGGCAAGTTTTCGGGTGGAGCAAAAGTGGTAGATGGTTTTTATTGAGGCTCACTCGATTCCACTTATCATTCAACACATAGTAGTCGAGTGGAGAGAGGAAATCGCCCATTTCGGGCAAGTATTCTCTAGGCTTATGTCTCGCCCGAAACCTTTACAGACCGTCCGATCTGAAAGGCACAGATCTATGGTGGTAATGAATCAATAGGAAAGTGTACCTTGGAAATTGTGCGGAACCCATATTGGAAGCGGAAAAATCGTGTTTTATCATATATTTTCATTATAAAATTTTTATGATAGAAAAGCATGGATATAAAAGATTTACACATAATTCCAACATTTTCATAGTTATGCGGCCTAAGGGTGCATGAGTTAAGTTTTACAGGGATTATCGGGCCAATTGTGATTTGCGATGGAAGTCAAAGGAGCATTGAATAGGCAAATTTGATAGGTTTATAAAGCAAAATTTACTCTTTTGAGTTTCGGATTAATTAGAAGTTCACGTTAATTTCTTTGTGTAATGTGGAAAATCAGGGTTAGAGCTGAAGCTGAAGAGGAAGACAATCCGATATGTTTCTTGGCATTTTGGCCAATCAAAATGCCCATGTAAGCATGGGATTACACAAACTAAATGCATTTCATTACGTATAGGGGTGATTTTAGGGGCGAATGTTCGCCCTTTGGCGAAATTAAGGGGCTTTAAATTTTTAGTGGGCGAATATTTTGTATCATAGTACATTTTTACAAATCACCTCAAATAGCCCACCTTTTATTAAGGGAGAGGGTAAAAAAGGTAAATTTAGCCCTTGAAATTAGGATTTACAACCTTCCATTCACCCATTTTCAAGAATACGTTTTATTTAAGTGAATCCATTCGCCCATTTTCAAGAATAGGTTTTATTTAAGTGAATCTTATGGGCCAAAGGCCCAAATACCATATTTATAAAAGAGGTATGGTAAAATAGTAAAAATATAAATAAATGGGAGGTATGGTAAATAAATAAATCATTTTTTATATTTACTCCATAAGTCACCTTCTATACATGCAAGGGTGTAAACAAATAAATAAATAAAGTGGAGATATGGTAAATAAATAAAAAGTCTTTTTATACTTACTCAAAAGGTATGGTAAATAAATAAAAATATAAATAAACTAGACGCATGGTAAATAAATAAAACCTCTTTTTTATTTAGTCCATAACCCTCGTTCTATTTATGAAGGCTCAAGAAAGAGGTTTTATTTAAGTGAATCCTATGGGCCAAATACCATATTTGTAAAGAGGTATGCTAAATTAATAAAAATATAAATAAACGAGAGGTATGGTAAACAAATAAAACATTTTTTTATATTTACTCCATAAGTCACCTTATATTTACGAACACTAAAAAAAAATGGGTTATATTTAGGTGAAACCTATGGGAAAAATACTATGGGACAAATACCATGGACTAGATTGTTATTAATACCATGCAAAAAACCATTAT
>APFE031129844.1:17738-47910 GCA_000404065.3 Pinus taeda
TCATATTATTGATAAAATCGCCTTCCATTTTTCCTATATACCATGGAGATTCACCCATTTATTATACATGTAAATTTGAGGGGGTTCTTAAAATTTTCCCTGATTACGTATAAGACGAATTAAGCATTATTAGGCATTTACAGAGGAATTCAACCGCAGATCAATAGAACAAGCTAGCAGTTATCATCGCCTTCTGAATCCAGTTATGTTCTTGTTATTTCATGTTCTTTGAGGTGTCTTTTACCATTTGTAAAAAAAATTAATAGTTTTAACTTCATATAGTTAGAAAAATAGTTAGATAATTTGAGCAGTTTCAGAAATCAACAACTGTTCCACAATGTATAAAAAGAGGTAATTTTACTAAGAAAGGGTTAAAAATATGGAGAACCCAGAGACTAGGCCACTGTATTCCTGATATCATCGTTGATTAATGAAAGAATCAGAAGTTTCCATGAGTTGTTGCATATAGTTTTGTAAGCTTCTTTGTCATGTGTCATACTATGTTTTCTTCTTTTCAAGTATAGTAATGAAGCTGTAGTTTTTTATTTTCTTATGTAAATAAAGTTAAAATTCCTTAAAAGAGAGCTCCTATACTTGATGTTCCCACCTTCTTTTCTAAGTTATAGATAGTAGTTTATGTGAAAGATCAACATATTATCTTCAACTTCTCCTGGAGTCACAGATGGTAGTTTCTGTGTTAAGCAGCATATTGTTTATGATTCAGTTCTCATTTCCATAATTCTTCTAAGTGATGGATAGTAGTTTTTGTGAAAGATTAACATACTATCTTTAACTTTTCCTTCAAGCTTTCCTCATTCGTAATTTATATCTAGCAACAAATATCATTTTGAGATGTTCTGGTCATACATGTATTAAGAGTTAAATACCAAGTTTTACAAGTCCTTCATTTGAGAACACAACAAACAATAAGTGACAATAAATAACATTTATCAATGTCTTAAGCACAATTTCCCCATAGCCAGGAAATTGGTTTCTTAAGGAACAACAAGCCCTATGGAGGTTATTTCGTTGATCAGAGAACCAGACACAAGGTATTAGCGATGCGATATTTTTGGCCTATAATATTTAAAGATGCAAAGAAATATGTTTGGAGTTGTGATAGTTGCTAAAGGATGGGTCATTGCATTAAGGATGACGAAATTCCCCTCCAACAACAAATTGTATTCAAGTTGTTTGAAAGATTTGCAATAGCCTTTTTAGGCCCCTTTAATCCACCTTCAAATCAAAAAACATATATTCTAGTTTATACATAGTATATGACTAAATGGGTAGAAACCATAACACACCCAAGGGCAGTGGAAGAAGCAGTCATCAATTTTTTGTTCAAACTATTTGTTCGATATGGGCTTCCTCAGGATCTTGTAACATATGTTGGATCATTGTTCACTGCTCATAAAATTTCAACCACACTACAAAATTACCATATTAAACACAAAGTAATTTCTCCTTACCATCAACAAGTGAATAGGCAGGTGGAAAGCACAAATAAATCCTTAAAGGCAATTTTAACTAAAATAGTATTTATAAATCGTCAAGAGTGGGTTGCCAAGCTTTCAGAAGCCTTATGGGCTTATCAGGCAACCTAGCACAATACCACTGGCTATTCACCTTATCATCTTGTTTTCAGTAACGAACCCATTTTTCCAATTGAGCTTGAATTTAAGACTCTCATAATTGCCAAAGAAGTTAGACTAGATCTTACAGAAGCACAAAAACAATACTTACAACAACTCAATGAACTAGATGAAATGCATGTTCTTAATTTACAGTGTACTATCATAATCCAACAATAGAGAGATAAGTGGCACGATTAGTTGATTAAAAATAAAAAACTTTCAGAAAGGGGATTGGGCATTTTTATATGACTCAAGATTCCAAGACTTTCTAGGAAAAATTCAAATAATGTTGCTTAGCCCTTACGAAATTACTGAGGTTTATGACAATAGAAGGATATGCCTTACCACAATTGATAATTCTAGTATTTGATTACTTGCCAATGGGCATTGAATCCATCTATACCATCAACAACTTACTCAAGAATATTTTCTTAACGAAAATCATAATGAAGTCAATTTGCAGGTTGTAGCTAGCTGGGGAAATTTCCCCGCGACTATAACCAGGTAAATTTTTCTTCAACATATTTTTCTACTTTTTACATAATATAAATAATTTTTTTTATTTTTTATTATTAATATGGAAAAATCATTGATATTTTCCTCACATTTGTTGTTTCCTTAGTCATAGTTTATGTCTTGGTCATTGTGTCCTTAGTTACATTTTTTGTTTCCTTCGTATTAGTTGTTGTTTCATTTATCGCAGTTGTTGTTTCCTTAGTTAAAACTGCTGTTTCCTTCATCTCAACCGCTATTTCCTTAGTCACAGTGTTGTTTCCTTAACCATAGTGGTTGTTTCTTCACATGCGACAATCATTTCCACTAGCTTATTAATGTTTTTATTTCTTTATGGTAAGGAACATTTTTTTTTAGCCTTCCTTTCATATGATGATGGAAAACTAACTTATATAATGGTTATCATTGGATAGTTCTTTATGAGATATAATTATCAAAATTATGAAATTTCCATGTTTTTCAATCCGTTTTGGTATTGTAGAAAATCCATAAAAATACTCATGATGCATTCCTCCCATCACCACTTAAGGAGCATTCGTTCACTTCAATATTTAAAGAATAAAAAATCATAATTTTTGAGGAAAACATTAGCAAGATAAAAAGGTAATTATTATAATACTTTTTATACCATCCCTAGCTCTTAATGAGTTGACATGCCACCCTCTTTACTAAGTAATCTACTAGAATCAATAAAAATCACAATTTAACAGAGCATAGGAGCTCTGATCATGAGCTGTCCTACCATGATCATCGGATCTAGTGGAGTGACATTACCACTTCTAGTTACCAAGCCAGGGTAATGGCCTTTGGCACTCTGGTCAAAGGACAAGAGGTCGCATCACAAGCTGGCTTCTTCACCTCATTAGCTCTAGTGAATGGTAGTATTATCAACTGGTTACCATGCCAGAATAATGACCTTCTTTAAATGCTTTATATATATATATAATATATATATATTATATATATATATATATATATATATATATATATATATCATTGAAACTTCCTTAGTAAATTGGACAATGACATCCCAAAGGGTTAAAAGTGCAACCCATGTCAAGGCTATGGATGCCTGCTGGCAGCAGAGGCCATGTCTATGGTATTGAAGTAAAATAAAAAATTACAATATAGCTTGTCTATTTTGTTCCGTCAAAATTAATAATGAAATATCATTAAATTTATTATGGATATCTATAAAATCCTCCTAGAAAGCGGTGATGTTTGGTTTTCCATGATTTTTTCATTATAATTCTAAATACTAGGAATATATATATCTTTTTTTGGAAATACAACATTCTAAATTAATCTCGTTTATTCTCTCTAATGATGTACTTGACGCAAATATTGTTTCCATCTATCTATTCTTTGTATAAATATTTTCATGCCTTTATTTTGTCTCCACCCTTCATGGATCATAATAATTCGAGTTATCATTACATCCCATGAGTCATAAAAATCTCAATGATCTCCTCACATGTCTTAGATAGACTCTGCTTTCTATTCTTTCCTTTTCATGGTTACTCTATTGCACTACATTAATACACCCTTGTCCTCTATTCGAGCAAAACCTGTCATCCATTAAAACTTGATTAACGGTCGTGAACAACCTTTATCTTTTTGCAAGGGTGAGTTGGCACTGACAAATGAATTTTTATCCAAATTTTCATATAGTTGTGTGTCATGATCACTGATCCTCTATACTCTATGCAAAATTACTATTATCATATGTTTTGAACTCTATTGTTTCAAGCTGCAAAATTTTGTCATGTTGAATAATAACAATGTGTGACCATTTCATCTGATTTGAACCTATTCAATTACAAGCTTCAGAACAGGTGTGCAAAATCTTGATTCAATATGGATGGATGGAGTATTTTGAATGGTTACATGGTTTTGACAATGAGATAGCATTATAATTCACGAATAATTTGGATAATGGAATAACAATAGTGAGAAATACACAGATACAAGAAAGTGAAGGTGTAATAATCGAAATAACATGTCTTCTGACAGAAGAAGAAAATTGGTATGAGACACACACTTCACTCCATAACACAAACCTCTTATTTCTAAATACATGTGAGCAATTTATCAGAAACGGAAAGGGTTATAACCCCAATTCATTGTCGAAACCTTGAAAAGAAGTAGCAGGGATTTTCGAGTGATACATTACATGTGAGGAAAGGTACGATGTGGTGAGGGGACTTCATCTCAAGCTAATGGCATCCCATAGGAGAAATTAACTCTAAACCTTCCCGACACTCTCAATTCACTATTGCAGAAGACTCCTACTAGGTTAAGAAGATCCAAGGACCAAGTCTTGGTCGTAAGTCACCATGGAATTATCAAGCTATTAATTACAAGGAGTCTTAATCAAGTTCAACATACTTGGGAAGGGTTCCTTGGAAACCATAACCTTGGTCAAGACATTACTTTAGGCGATGAAAAAATCACAGGAACATCTGGGAATGTTTTGGTTAGTGATGAGAAGCTAGAAAAAGGAGATGAGGAAAAACTCAATGAAATTATAGTGTCAAAAGATGTCATAGATGGAACTTCACAAACGATAAAACCTCAAAAAATCAATAGAGACGAGAAAACAATGGCATCACTTCTAGCTTTTCTACCTAAGGAAAGAAGGAGGTCATCCCTTTGAACCCTTTTTCAGCAACTACTAAAAGAAAACTTGACTCAAGATTTCATCAATATAGAAGAGATGCACAAAGAAATCCTTGGAGAAAAATCAGTTCAAAATTTATTAGCTTCGAAAAGGATATAGTAGGAAATGAAAATAGCTCAATCATTAGAAAGGCTAGAGAGTTTACTGGAAACTGAAAATTTTGGAGTGGTTGTGGCCACTTTACTAGAAGACCTGGTAGCTCATTTTGAAAATCCTCTTGACTTGAGAACTTCATCCAATTCATGAGCTACAACCTATCCTATTAATTTTCCAGCTACTGTTATTATGGAATCTAATAATGAACCTGAAGTTGTTCCTTCTCAAGGGTGTTTTGGGGACTCCATTACTACTATAATGGATCCCTCCTTTTCGAAGGGCATGCCTCCATAGTCTTTTGAAGATTTGATTGATGAAGGAAGAGATGATGGCATTAAATTTTTAGTTGAAACTCAAACTAATTTTCCTAAGGAGGACTTTCTAAAGTCTAAAACTAATTAGAAGGAAAGGGAAGTTGATAATTCATTAACTGATCTATTGACATTCAAACCTACTCATTAAATTGTTGTCGAAAATCCTTAGATAGTAGTTGTTGTTTATTCTCCTTTTATTCCACTAGCCTTGGTTAGTAGTTTTCATCACAAGACCACAGATACCAGAGTTGTGAATAATAAGGGAAAAGGAAAATTTCATGAGGAGATTAATAAATTGAAGAAATAAAAAAGGAAATTGTGAAGGAAGGTACAACAAATAAAAAATTGGGTGCATTGCAGTAGGAAGTTTCGTAAAGGTCATGAGAAGAGACCTAAAAGAAAGAAGAAAAATCAGGAAATGGAAGTCTGGACTAATTTCATATCCGTATTTAATAAAGTAAGCACCCAGACATATTTTGTTCTTGTTTCTACCGAGGTAGGAACTCATAATGACTTTGAGGTACAACTGATTGATGTTCCTCCTAGCCTTGTTCAAGTAGGAACTCAAACAAACTCACCATTTACCTTTAATGATAGAGGGGTACAAACAGAGGATGTGCCTCCCTATACTCCCTTGATTATAGAAGCCAATAGGGGAATTTTGAGGTCTAAAATGGGCCTCCTCAGGAAATTATAAAATAATAGTGGAAATAATAAAATAATATTTGATTACATCATTATATTTTAGAGGGAAAAAACAAAAAAAAAAAAATCAACTCCTATTCTCAACTTATCTCCCTATGGGTTTAGTCATATTTCGAGCACAAAGACTCGTTGGATGCATAATTTGATTCCTCATCTAAGGAGTACCCATGTTGCATACTTTCGATGGACCCTGCTACACAAAAAATGAGAAATACATGAAAAAACATGATTGCAATCATGTTTTTTCATGTATTTCTCATTTTTCATGTAGTAGGGTCCATCGAAAGTATGCAACATGGGTACTCCTTGGATGAGGAATTAAATTTTGCATCCAATGAGTACTCCCACTCAAAATTTGAGTAAAACATTAGAAAGATAAGTTGAAAATAAGAGTTGAAAAAGTAGTTTTATTATTTTATTATTTTTTAATCTTTTTACCTTTGTACGCCAAAACTAGTGAATCATCCCCCATGGTTCAAATCATCGTCTTGAATCCTATTGGTTCTTATAAAAAAAAATTGGTTGTACTTTTTTCTTAGGAGGCCCATTTTAGACCTCATAATTCCCCTAATGAACCATTAAAGTCTTGTACTATGGTGAAACAACATGAGACCATAGCAAGATATCAAGGAGACGTGGTACCTTGGAGTGAACATCATGAGTTAATCTAATGATTTAGAGAATTGACAACGATGGAAGATCAAACTTGTGCACAACTCAGGGAATTTAAGAAGAAAGTACAAAAATTAAAGGACCGCCTTCAAAAGGATACAAAACAAATGAAGGAAAATTGCTCCATATATTCAGATATCTTGGAATGTAGGTCCCTAGCTTGGAATCATTATTTGTATTTACTAGAGCGATATCTATTGCTAAAAGTTAAATCTATTAAATCTAGAAAATGAAATGAGTTTAGAAATTTACTAGATTTCATTATTAATTTCCATAAATATGATGAGTATACATAGTATCATCTGTGTGAATTATATAAGCATAATTTCTTTTTAAAAGAGTGTGTGGAAGAAAATCTTGTCCCATTTATTGGAGACATTCACTTTCAGGCCTTCATATCATTTTCGATACATAGGTGAAATGGGAAAAATCTTATCACACCTTCTAGAGGAGAGAAGATGGTCTTGATCTTTAGGTCATAGGAGAGCCTAATAACCCCTTTAGCACACACATTCTCAATGGTATATTCATAGAAAAACTTGGTGTTTCTTCTTTGCTTGCATAGATCCATTATGATGTCATGCATTCAAGGATGTTAATATCTAGAAGATATCAGGGATGAGGCTCTTTGTGGAGCTAAATTAAGATGGAAGACATGACCTAATGAAGTTAAGGACAGATAGCCCTTTGAATATCAAAATTTCTAGTATGCCATGACCATAGTAGAGGACTATGTTCACTTGGTATTGGAAAGAGGTATTAATTAGATAGGATGCAGGTATATATGTCCCATGATTGGGTGCCCTCCATCTTTTTATAAATCTAATTCTGACTTATCAAATGCATGCAAGTATGTGGCTTTTGAAGAACTCTGAATTAGAAATGGATTTAGGAATAGAGGAGGGGAAGCTTATGCAACTTACTCCTTGATTTCCTTACATGTTAATCATTTGTTTGCATGAGCTCATGCAAAAAGGCTAGTTGGAAGGTGATCTTGGGCATCATAATTGTCATAAATTCATTTCCTTACTTCTTAGTTTTTGTATTATTTTCTAAGTATTTTTTGTAAATAGGCCATGATAGTTACTTATGTAGTATAGATTGTAGTAGTGTTTTATATGCATTTATTATATTATTATTTTCATGAACATACTTGACCAATAAAGTGTTATTTACTTATGACTAAATTCTTATTTTGGACATGAATTTGTTGACGCATTGGCATTTGATGTTGCTTCTTGTAATGATCGTAGGAGATCAGATAGCCTCAGACTATTATACTCCGTTTGGAGAAAATTAGTTTGAGAATCTTTAGATTCTTAGGATCACTCATTATTAGAAATAGATTTTTTTCCTTATATTTTATCGACATAATATAAAAACTTACATTAAGTCTTCAAAGGGGTTGTTCAATTTGTAATATTCTTTTTGACATAAGCTCAGACTTGTGAAGACATTATTTGTAACTAGTTCTATGTAATTGAATGGAAGTGTTTACTACTCAAGGTTAATCTATTGTGTTGGTTCTTTCCATAAGGCAGTTTGATTTAGGTGATTTGGGTCTCATCCTTGATGCAACACTATCTTCAATTGTATCATTGCATTAATGTTTGATTCTCTTGTTTCAACTATTTCTCTTTGCCTAAGTGTTCTTAATTTCTCATGATTTTCTTACTAAATTGAATGCTTTGTTTTGAATCAGATTTATCGAAATCGTTATAGAATAGATTTGTTGTAGTTAATTTGTTAAAAGCATTGTCATTTATTACGATTTCCTATATATTATCATAGATTGTTATCTTGCTTACTTAATCTATTTCGATATTATGATCCTGTAGTACTATTTTTCTACTTTATAGTTAATGTTCCCTAAGAAAAAACTTGATGTTAGTAGGTTTTCTTTTGTTTTTTCCTTATAAGCATTTAGAATTTAATATTTTGAATGGTTTGAAATAATTAGAAATTGTATTATGAGTTGATTTCTTTGATATTGTATCTTTTCTTCTCAATAAGATGGCAGTAACTTATCATACCAACATTTCTCTTGCATAAACTATGTCAATAACCTTCAAATAGAAAAACAAAACCTTGGGTTTATAAGTTAATGTGTACTAGTTATTTGTTCCTTTTAGGAAGAATTAATTGGCTCAATAGCTAGTAAATAGATGATTTGGTTACAAAGATTTATGGATGAATTTCACAAGAAGCTGGAGATGAGCAAGTTATACAATGACATCCAGAGTTCCATTCATCATGCAAAGAAATAAACACTTAATTCCAAGAATAAACATATAGATCTCAAGTACCATTTCATATGGTTAGTGTTGGAAGATGGACACTTGAAGCTGGAAAGGATAAACACTAGCCAGAATCCTACAGATATGTTAACAAAATTTGTAACCAGGGAGAAACTGAAATTCTACTCAGCTTCAATTGGTCTTTAGATATGATGGTGAAGATGAGAAACAACCAAGCCCAAGTGGAATCATTATCCAGCGAGTGAAGAAGTCGTGGAGTTTATATAATCATTTTCCCAACAAGAGATTGTTGGTTGTGGTGCCTAATTATCTTCCTGATTATTCAGAGGTTTTTTGTTTCATCCATTTTGGATCCTTGTTCCTAATGGGGCAGAAACGATTCCCATTTAATTGCCATCATGAGGGTCCAAAGGGGGCGACAATGTTTTCATGAGCCCCCCTCCCCCTTGGAGGGGGTTCGGGGGCTACACCCTCAAAGCTAAAAATAGGTGAAAATTTGCCTTGTAAAATATTGTAATTTCGTAGTCAATATGGGCCATTCATTAAGAAAATGATATAATAGTATAAGTTATGATAATTTAGGGTTTTGTTTCCATAGAAGCGAACCCTCAGGTTATATGAGGGAATTTTAATATAGTTATGTATTATTATTCTAAGCGAGAAAGATAGAGGGAATTGTGTGAGAGCGAAGAGGAAATTAGGGTTGATTTGTTGTAGGTTGTATCTCTTCAATTAGTTGGATAATATAAAAGGAAGGATTGACTATTTCTCTATGGATGTAGAGTTAATTGGGTGAACTAGGAATATCTTTGTCTCTCTTGTTTTATGTGTTTATTTTCTTGTGTTTATGCAATATTTTATATGTTACATTGCTCCATTAATTAATTTCTAACACTTTTAGCTAGGTATTTACCCTATTAAGTGTCATACCAGGAATGTGAACAAGCTTATAAGTATAGAAAACGTTTTAATTTTGAGGATTTTCCCCATAGTTTAGGGTTTGATTTATAATTTTGATGATTAGGGGTGTTTAGCCCTATCTCCTAATTATATGGTCCAACAAAAGTTGTGTCTCAGGTCTTAGTTGTGTATGGGGATTAAGCATCGATTCTATTCAGTATAACATTCTTAATCCTCTCTAGAGTCTTCCTTAGTTCTTTGGTGGCTCCTTGTTTGGGGACCAAGGATTATCTTTATTTGTAGCAAGGTTGAGATCTAATGAAGGGCCAGATGACTTGGTGCCTAGTTAGTAATATACCATTTCATATTCTTTGTTATTTCTATCAATCAATGTCCATCAATTAGACCAACTCAGTATTTTAGATAACTTCCTTAATCTTCCTAGTGGCTTAGTGTGTTTTCAACTGAACCAAAAAGGAGCAAGATTTGGATTTTGTTAAAATCTATAGATGACACTAGTGGGATATGTCAAGTGATAAGACCAAGGATATGGAGTTTATCAAGGTCCATATATCTAAAAATCTGAATATTTTTATAAAGATCTTTTATTGAAAAAAAATCAAGTTTTTATCATAGAAGACCACGTGGAAGTCTCATGGAATCCACATTAGCATTGCTAGACCCTATGGGTAGGAAAGTGTTGACATGTAAGGATGGTGTGTCATGATAATGTGGCACAAGGCATAGGTTTTAAGATGATGGCATGATGATATGATGCCAATATGGAATGTTGGCATGGCGAGGTGGAATAACATGGTAATCCAAAGAAGTTGATGCAATAGCCAATGTGTGACCAATCATGGCAAGCGACATGGAATAAAAAAATATAAAGATTCAGAGTTTAATAAAATGATCCATTTTGGGATTTTCTAGATCAAAATAAATATGGACAATATAGAAGACCTATTTATTTAATTAAGAATGGTTTTTATCATGTGGAACTGTCTAACATGGCAGTTGTTAATGAGTATTGGAGTGACATAATAGTGTTGTGGAGGATGGGTGGAAACCAAGGTAGGGGTGACATGAATGGAAGAAACTTCCATATAGAAAAAGATCCAAAGATATAGAAATATCTTAAAAGGGGACTTTTGCAATTTCTATATCTAGATTATCTAGAAGGTCAACTTGTATATCATAGCAAGAAAAAGGGAAAATCCCAAATCTAGATGCATCTAGAAGTTCTAAAATCCTAGATAAATTTTGAATTTTATAGATTTAGTAAATCACTATAACAGGGATTTTTGGAAATCCCAAATATTGACATGATCCTTTGGTTGGTATGCCCCTTCAAGGATGTGGTCCTATATAGTCCCAAAATGTAGGAAGAACTGCCACATGTCAATCACATGAGGATGATGTCTTATTATACAAAGGGTACACAAAGAGTAAAAGGACTATCAAAATTCCACCATAGGATGATGGTATGGATTCCAATGTGGTTCTTTTTGTTGGGGGGGGGGGGGGGGGGGGTGGGGGTGGGGAGGGTAATCTTCAAATGAAAATAAAATTTTGTCCATATCTTTTATTTTGATGAAATTTATATCATTGGAAAGCTCACACTAAGAAAGAGACGATGATGATCTTAAAAATTATTTTAAGATGGTTGAAGGTTAAAGGTTTTTGATAAATCCATCTCCATAAACTAAACTTGGAATTTAGGTATAAATAGTGTTCCCTTAAAAATTCCTTGAGGTGGCTAGTGTCATTACATCATGGTAGAAGGGACTCAAACTTCATGGTGAAATTAATGCAAGAGTATGATCATTTTCATTAACCTTATCAAGGTCTTGATTGATCATTGTCAAATGATATACATGATAATAGATTGTTAGAGTGGAATGAGAGACTATTCCTAAATAATGTACATTAGATTCTTTGAAGGTACTATACAATTGTCATTTCTTCACAAACTATCATTCTACAAAATGAAGGTAGCAATGTTTGTTGTTCCTAATTTGTAGTTGAACTCAAGATATATATGAATCATAAATGTTGTCATCAATGAGTTTTTTCATGTCCTAACGCATATCATTTATCCAATAAAATATGTATTGAACCTAAAAACTGTAAATCTCTCCTTAAATATGGGGTTTCAATTTCAATGTAGGGGCATGGACTTCCTCATAACCTTTCTTTCTAAATATGAGGAAATCCTTTTATTTTTTTCTACTAGTTTCAATGTCCTTTTCTCCATTTAAAAATATAATAGAATTTTTGGCCTTCAATTTTCCATTTAGTTTGCAATTTTCCCAAAATTTCCTTAGCCCATTCATGGGTTTCCTCGCTATGTGTTTCCAACCTAGTGTTTCTTGTTTGGAGGGGTTCTACTTTTTTTATCCTAGGACCTGTAGGGTAAGTGTTTCAAATTGGAATAGGAAAAATATACCTCTTAGTGATTGAGCACTCTCATGAAATAAGATGAGTAAGTGCAAGAGCAAGAGAATGACCTATAGTTTATGTTGGTTACTTCAATAATGATTCATCTCAAGTAGTTCAATTAGGTATGAACATTCCCTATTGACTCATGTGAGAGTAGTCAGGTTTCGCACAAATCCCCCTATTTAGATGTTTTACTCTTATAAAAAATAAGATATTTCATCTCACTATCTTTCAACTAGATTGATGATTATCATCATTATTCTAACCATTCAAATGTTTGGGGTATCATTTAATGCATTGGGAAACTCATTGAGATTTGTTAAGTATGAAGAGGATAGATCAAATTATATCTCTTGAATTCTACTTACCTTGGTAATTTTCAATTATGTTAGGATAATCTCATGATATGTATGAAATGGAGTACAAGAACAATACATGTTGAAGACACATGGCATGTGAACATGGAAGGGGATTAGGAGGAAGATAGGTGGCATGCTTAGCTAGACACAACAACATTTGAAGGAAGGGAGCAGTGACATCCATTTGCCACTTGTCTTGGACATGTGTTGAATGATAAAGGAGTCAAAGAGTAGGGAAGGGAAGAGGCCATCATCCCACAAATATTCCATAATAACAAAATCTCACTGGCCATTCATATGGAAAACTAGTAGAAAATTGGTGTATTATACTATCAAGGAAAAACCAATATAACCCAATGAGAGGAGGTTAAGAGAAAGAACCAAGCATCATGCCATCTGGAAAATATATGTGTTGTGTGATCGTAAATTCAAGGTGTTTAGTAGTTGAGGTAAGGAGATTAGAAAGGAAAAGGCTCTATAAAATAGGCCTGATGAGGGATTCCCCCACTATCATGAAATGTATGGAGACACACATTATAATAGTGATGAGTAGGAGATCAGGTATAAAGGAAAAAAGATGAAGCTGATTGTTCAATGAACCTAATCATGGAATACAACTATCCCTACACATGTACGACTAGCAAAGAGTTAGCATGTTGGTTCATAAAGGGGAAATATGATCAAATTATTAGTGATCCCCCCAATAACACAATCCTATTGGCCTTACACATGGATGGCCAATGGGAAGGAAAATGCTTATATAAAAATATTATCAATGACTCATGTTGATTTTTTATTGAAAAACTAAAAACCAAGGCTAAGACACAAACAAGTCCAAAAAGTGGTCAAGGGGAAAAGAATAAACAATCAAAAACTAATCATTGTTACTTAACCCAAGAATTCTGAAAAAGTGAGGAGTAATTAAGAGATACCCAAGAAAATTGGGGTTGTTGTAAATTTTTATGGCATATATTAAGGCTTCAGCAGACGAGAAATGCATTTTCAGCCCCAATGCACATTGCAATTTTTTATTATGATTCTTTATGTTTTGATTATTTTTTGATTTTATGAGAAAATTTATGTCATTCTTTCATTTCTCACAATGTTAAAATGCCATTGATTGGATTCTTATGTGGAAGTTCAATTGCCAAAGGAGAGATAAATAATGGGGTAGCACAATGTTTCTTTTTTATGCGTAATAGATAGTTTTTTTCATTTATTATGAGTTAGGTTGTAGCTATTTTAGTTTGAATTTTTCATAAAACTGTCTATCAATGTTTATTTTCCTAGATTTCACCAATGAATGCAACAAGAATATTCGATTAACTTTATCATGATTTCTATTTCTATTTTAATGGATTTTTATGTAAAAAAATTTAGATACCTTAACAGGGGGTTTTAAAGACAAATGGGTTTTCATGTTAATATTTATGTCCAAAAATCTAGTACACAAAAGTTATTTACCCATATTATTACTTTGTGAATGAGGCATTGAATTCTTTCTCAACCATGTTGTTGTGAGGATATTTGTTTGATAAGAAGAGGAAAGGCTTGGTCACAAGGATTCATAAGCTTGCTCACTCATAATATATAAAGTTTTCATCTCTTGTTCCCCAATTTTAAAGGTTTAACAAAGTTACTAAGTTAATGGGAACTGTACCGAGTTTTCACTTTTTTAGAGGTTGCAAAAAATCATCTGATTTTGAAAACTGTTGATTCAGAATACACCTTTTTTAAACATATTTGTGACAATTTAAATTTTTTTTATGTATCAAGTATGCACATTTTTTTTAAATGTTAGTCATTTTCATGCAAATTTTGAAAAGTATTGATGCAACATCAACCTTCTTTTTTTGGCTTATTTTTAACACTTTAAATTTTATGATATATTAAGTATGGATTAAAAAAAATGTTGGTGATTTTCACGTAGATTTTGAAAAGGGTTCATGCAACATTAGCTTTTTTTGGGGGCGAGATATTTTTTACATTTTAATTTTTTTTTATATCTTATGTATGCACCTTTTTTTTAAATGCTGGTTATTTAACCACTTTTCAAGTTGTCTTCTTCTCCTTCTTATTCTTCTTCTTTCTTCCTAAGATACTTATCTTTTAAGGGTTTTTCAAGTTTATGTTTTGTAGTTTTCCTTCCAATATTTTTTTGTAATTTTCTTTTTTTGCAAACTTAAAAAAAAATAATAAAATTAACATTTTGAAGTTAGGATCTTTTTATATATTTATGTATTGTTAATTAATAATTCAATACACATAAAATACTTTTCACTAAAAAGAAGATGGTGATTTTAAACATTTGACCAAAAAAACAGATATTTTGCATAACATTTTGGGCCCTTTTTTGCTAAAAAAGACATGTCAAATAAAGGAATTTTATGGCAGAAAAAAATAAAAAATAACATTTTGAATAAAATTTGTCTATAGATCATAACATTTGCATTTTTTTTCAAACTAATGATTCACATAGAATTTTAAGTAAACTTAAAAAAATATTATAAAAAAAATAGTTTTAAAAATAAAATTAAAATTGAATTATTAAAAAAATTGAAAATCAATACGGAGAAAATATATATATATATATATATAATATATATATATATATATATATTATATATATATATATATATATATATATATATATATCACAACCCAGGAATTAAAAATTCAAAAACATTATACATCAATAAAGTCAACATTTATTAAAATTATTAGAGTAAGAAAATTAAAATACTGAAATATATATATAATATATAATTGAAAATATATATGTAAAAATTTAAAAGTAATATTTAAATTTAAAAATAATAATAAACAATTTGAAAAAAAAATACTAAACAAATTAGAAGAAAAACGTATTAAAAAATAATAAATAAATTTTATTTATTTAAAAAAACATTAAAAAACATTTATAAATATGGAAAAAAAAGTGAAATATTGAGTAATAAAATAAATAAACTAAATAAATAAATATATGAACCCCTTGATAGATTGATTCTCGAAATCAATGATATGTTACAAGGACCCTTGCATCAGATCATCGATTCTAAGAATTGACCTACCACCTCCACCAAATAGCCCCTTGTCAGCTAGGAGGGACTAGTGGGTCCATTCCCAAAATCAGCCAGCCACCTTAGCCTAGCAGCCAAGGGGCTACGAGCTAGAGTAACAGAAGTGGTATGATGCTCCTGCTACCCTAACCTGCAACACCTTAGCAACTAGGCAGTGGTGAGAATCATCATTATTATTATTATTAAATTTTTTTACATTTTAAATTATATGCACACACACACTAATTTTTTTGGTTCTTTGTTACTATTTTTTTATTTGAATTTTTGTCATTTTATGGGTTATTTTTTGTTATTTTTTAATACAATTTTCTTATATTTGATTTTCTTTGTGTTTTTGGGCCATTTTAATTTTTAATATCTTTTTTGTGAATGTTAAAGATTAGTTTTATTATTATTATTATTATTATTGTTATTATTTACATCATCATCTAATTTATTATATTTTTGTTGTAGGGTTGTATCATTGTTCGACTAGCAGCCTGAGCCCAATATGTATTAATTTGATAGTTGATTTTTCAATTTTTGTTGCAATGAATCAAGTCCATCTCCATTTTGTCTTAATTTGATGGTTGATTTTTAAGTTTTCATTGCAATGTGCCAAGTTGTCTTAGGCTAATATTTTAAAAGAACTATATTTTTTGCATTTGGTATAATGACTTTTTTATTTAGGCATCTATTTTTAAGATTTCATTTAGTCATGATATTTGATATCAAAAGATGATGAAAATCTAAAGATTGTTATAATCATGATAGATTTTTTTAATTCCATGAATGAAAAATGGCTAAAATTTAAAGTTTTACAGAATCGTGATATTTTATATTTAACATCACAGTTGAAAAAGGCCAAAATTTTAACATTTTCCATAGTTGATATTATCTTTAACACCATGGCTGAAAATTGTTGGAATTTTAGTTTTTTTTTGAGTCGTGATATTTTATCTTCAACGTATTGTTGAAAACTATTGGAATTTTAATGATTTTTGGATTCGTGGTATTTTATTTTTATTGTCATTGCTAAAATATGTTGGAATTTTAGCCAAAAAAAATATTGGTACGAGCATCAACACTTTTCTATTTCAGAGTGTTTCTTCATGTTTATTACACAAACATTTTAGTTTTTTATGCTTTATTTAAAAAAATATATAATTTAACCTCCCCTCCCCCACAAAAAAATGTTGTTGATGCAGCATCAAGTTGTATCAACATTTTTCATTTCAGGGTGTTTTTTCATGTTTTTTGTGCAAAAAAATTAGCTTTTGCTTGCCATTTTTTTAAAATGTTGAAAATTTACACAAAAAAATGTTGTTCTAACATACACATTCTTTGTTTTTGGATGTTTTTCATATTTTTTAGGAGGTTTTGGCTAGATTTCCATTTTGAGATTATAATTCTCATTAAATCAAACTTTATTGTTAATATTAATATTTAAATCTTTTTATAAAGTTAATTAAAGAAGACTAAAAAAATATATACATAGGTAAGAAATTATTTATGTCTCAACATAATTTCCCACCTATAAAAGTCCACAAAGAAAATGCATATTTGTTGGGTTCAACAAGCTCCTAAACAAAATTAATTCTCTCTTAATTTACAATTTCAAAAAAAATTACCACAGACACTTTTTTCTAATAATTCTAAATAAGAAAGGGCTTCATAAATGCACAAGTTTCCTTAGGTGGTTTAATTGGTGAAGGAGCCATATACTCATAAAAGAAGCTAAACTTGCATTTGTGTGGATAGAGTGAAAATGCTCATTTAAAAATCCTTTCTTTCTCATTTTACCTTGTTAGCATGGTTCATTACCCTTAAGAAGAGATGTGTTCTCCCACCTTTCAAAATATCACCACCAATAAGAACTTTAGACACCAAAGCATCATGAAAATTCACATAACAATTTACACTACTAATTTAAATTAATGACAATTTACGCTACTAATGTAACTTAATGAGCACACTAATTGTAATGTAAGTTATTGTGTATATATATTTTTCATGAGTTCAACCCCAAAAAATATTGCATTCCTCATGTATAAGTTAAAAAAAACACAATGAAATAAATTTTAATACATGAATTCTGATTTCATATTAGATTGTTTCTATCTTTGCAAACAATTTAAGGGCTCTTCTCATTTTGAAAAACACATTTTTATTTGGGTTTGATATTTTTTTATCTTTGTAAACAACTCAATGAGTCTTCTTACCAAGTTGATTTGATCACAGTTTGTGATTTGACAATAATTTCATTACACATGTGACAAAATCTTTTGTTCATATCTACACATGCATTGCCATGTTAATTTTGAAACTTAAGTGTAACTTGTTACATATAGGAAATATGGAAAAAAAGAATCACATATGTAAGTTGTCTATGAAAAGAGGAAAAGAACACTTGGTTATGATAAAGCTAAATATTTGGGTTTATCAAGGATCACATACTCTTAACTAAAATATGGGGACATACTTATTAGTTATATCATAGCTTTATGTGCATATTTCCTCACAGCTTCCCTTACTAGTGCCCCAACCGAGTTCTCACTATCGGTTTTTGAATTAAAGTAATGCATTCAAATATATAGGAAAAAAACAAGTAACCCTCATCAAGCTAGGTTAAACTAAAGGGAGAAGGGGGGAGATGACATTTAATGGAGCATAATACTCAAGCTTTGTAAAGAAGGAAGACCTAAAACCTTTGAATCTCAAACATTCAATCTAATACCTAAGGAAAGTTAGTTGAAACTACTACCCAAAGTCATTAGGCCATTATTTAGCTTGTGCGCACAAGCACATAAATTATTAGTTGGGAATATCACTTGAAGTGAGAGAAATTGTATAGTGTTGAATATATTTAATAAATAATATCCTCATCATCCACTTGACAATAAAGATAAAAACTATGTAAGGTAAGATAGGAGGGCCAAGTAGTCTATATTAAGAGTTTTGAAACTAGAATGATTCATATATTTGTGGGATTTATTGTCTAAGTTCAGATGTATAAGTTATAAAATTATATTTTTGTAAAAGGGAATTTGATAGATATGTAATTGATGGAGTCAAACCCAATGGAAGTTGACTCTATCAAAAAGACACCTTATAAGAAGGTAATAGGGAGAGAATGAAGGCAAGGAAGGAGAGATCCCAAAATTGGCCTCATGGCATATAATGGTTCTTCTTAATGGAATCCTTCTTCTCCAACTCTCTCTATCTATTTTCATAATTTTGTGATGTATTCAATTTATTCAGTTTTTCAACATTCTTGTGACTAGTTTTATGGCAGATTCGTATGTTCTTTTCTCAGTATTCAAGGCTTTTGGATCTTAGCCCCAAATATTGAATCATAAAAAACCAAAATTTGTTAAAAAATATTATAAGTAGAACCATTGCAATCATGTAAAATAAATCTCTTTGGAAATTATTAGTTATCTATCATTTTAAGTTTGTATTCTTATATGCTTAAAAAGTTATATCTAGCTATAGACAATCATTACCTTTCAGAATTTCCTTGGGAAGCTTGTATAAATAGATGCAATCTATAGACTATTCCTCTGCTTCTAATGTTTTTCCTTAATTACATCTCATGTTACTAAGAATTTGATGTGAATCTTGTTCTCTATTAATGCTTTATAAATTATTAACAGTTTTCAAATTTACTTCAAATTTTGCATAAATTATAGTTAGTTAACTATTCACACTATTCTTGTGTTTCACTCTTTCTTTCATATCAATTAATTCTTGAAAGCTCCTAAATAATAAATGAATTACATTTATAACTACATTTCATTTTACTTTTCATAAACCTAAATTACTACCTACAAAAACCAACAATTCTTTACTATTTTACTACCCTACAAAAGCCAACAATTCTTTACTATTTCACTACCCTACAAAAGCCACTTCTAATTTCCATGATTCCCCGCACTCACTGCTCCAAATTCCTTCGATGTTCCACATTTCAAAGGAGAAAATTAAAGATTAAAATGGGAAGGGGCAGAAAAATTCCTTCGATGTTCCACATTTCAAAGAAGAAAATTAAAGATGAAAATGGGGAGAGGGGGAGTGTTTAAAATAGGTGTGCTTTTTTATTTTTTTTAATAAACATCATGAAATAATATATAATAAACATCATGAAATAATATTTAATTTGTGAGTAAAATTTAAATTTATAAAAATAAAATAAATATGACTCAGCAATTGAGAACCTGAACATGCGCTGTCTGTTAGCATGGCCCATATCTGTCTTTGTCCCTCGTGAGATACGAACACACGTTAACCTCACTTTCCAATATTATATTTAATATAAATGTCCACAAAAATTATGTTTAATGTATATATATATCCTTATTTTATATAGGTTTGCGAATTGTTTGTTTGTTTTTTTTGTTCTTTATATTTAATATAAATGTCCACAATTTTTTTTCTTTTAAATAAAAGAAATCGAGTGTTTTTATTAATTCGTCATAAGTACTGTCCCTGTCATCATGTCATTACATGAAATTTCTTATCACTATATCATTTAGGTCTTTTCCAATCATTTTAGAAGTTATGAATAAATAATTTATTTAATTCCATCATTATTTTGAATTTGATTATATTTATTTAATTCAATTTAAACAAAGATTTAATAGATGTCCTTTCTTTTATATCATGAGCATAGCAGTCTTGCGAGAGATTTTGACTCATTACCTATTCCCATTTTATTAATATAGGTTGGTCACACTTTGTGTACAACTCAACATCATCCAAAATTTTCTTGCCAGTTATAATACAAAGACAATGGTGTATGGTTATCATTATTTTTATTGTCAATTTTTTTACTCATTTCCGACTACCTTTTGACTAGTATAACCTAAACATGGTATGTACACGAAGTTAATGGTATGTTATTTAAGTTTATATTAGTTTTTTCAAAGGTTTTTTATTGGTATTATAATATTTTTCACGATTTGGAAAGAGTATTAATGTGAGAAATTTTTCCTCATTTTCCACTATCTTTTGACAAGTATATCCTAAACATGGCGTGTACACGAAGTTAATGGTATGTTACTTTAGAGTTTATATTAGTTTTTTCAAAGTTTTTATGGATATCATAAATTATCAAGTGATTTGGGAAGAGTAATTTAATGTGAGAAAGAAGATAAACTCCACATTTCAGGTGTGTAAACACCTATTCGTAAAGATTGTAGCTCAACCAAATATGATTGCAGTTCCCCAAAAATAGAGAAGAACTGTTTTAAGTAATAAAAACCATTTAAATTGATATTTTCGATAAATTTTTGATTTTAGTTAAGATTTAACATTATAAATTAATTTAACTCACATAGATCTATCTACGTATTTTGTCTTTCAATATTAAAAACAGATATTTATGATATTTGATTAAATAATTTTTTGGATAAATTTATATATAAATAGTAATATATATACCTATAAAGTTTAAATATTTATATAAGGTAATATTATCACTTTTAGAATTTATTTATTTATTTGTAATATTTGATTATCCATTCTATATTAAATATATAAAAAAAAAAAAATTACATTGAAAGTTTGTTGGAGCTTATAGATGACTTGGTCAAAAGAACAATATTTTTCTCAAAACATAAATAAAAGGTTAACCACCAAATTATGAACACACTGACATGGTGGATTACCAACCATACAAAAAAATCGTAGATGCTAAGAAATGAGTTTTTTATCCTCTAACATCAACTACTATACAAGGATAATGATGACAAAAACATAACATTGACCATCAACTATGAAACCATGAGACAAAAATGAAAGTAGATATGGACTCATTTGTCCAAGATGATCACCAGGTAATCTGGAGAGGAGTTTGCACTAACCATATTGATTGGTCAAGTATTTATAACCGCTTCCCCATTTTGAGGTGCATCTGAGTCAGTGTTAGAATATGAGATTATAAATCATTCCATTTTCTTCAACCTAACCACAATGTCATCCATATCATAATGGATGTCCCTCAGTATCCTCTTCAAATCATCCTGACCTACAATGAGCTAGTAGTTATCTACATGTTTATCTCATAGCACCATGTGAAAAAGAGTACAATGAGCTCATAGTTATCTACATGTTTATCTCATAGCACCATGTGAAAAAGAGTCTTTGTCTGCTTGTGTATTGATATAAAATGCATAAAATATAACTTTCTCTTCCTCAATTTACCAAAAAAAGGAACCCATTTCATATTACTCCTACAGATTTTGAAATTTGAGTGATACATTTGATCTCCAAACTCCTTCACTTCCAAAGTGTGAATTTCATTTCACACCTCCATGGTAATAACATCAAATAAATTGGCAATGGACTCCCACCCAAATAGTTGTTGGTGCCTAGAAGAAGACGCCCCTAATGCGCCTCCCCTATGATCGGGCATTCGTTCGCGAGGGGACATAAGAGCCCAACACCTACAAGTAAATTCAACAAGAGCAGTTTGGAATGACCACTTGAACTAGCTTTGATTAAATACTATATGGGATTACCCGACTAGGAACCAAAGTACCAAGTGAGAAATAACAAAGAGCTTAAACTTCACAATTGGGAACTCAATGTATATAGCATCGAGGAAGCTACGAGAGAATGATTCCTAACCAGACTGGACACTAAAGCCTTTGTGTACCAAAACAAAAGAGCAATTAACACCCCGTGACTTTGGAAAAACCTTTTGGAGAACTCGAGAGTGAACAAACTTGAAACCAAATAGAAAAAGAACCACTATACTAGACTCCAACGACTAGGACAAGGCAGTTAAATGAGATTCCAGAGGGCTCAAGGGATTGAGTATCTGTATTGGGGAGAACAACAACCAACTCGAGTGAAGGCCTAAATGAAGTGTTATGCATGAAGCACAGAAAAAACATTGGATCCTTAGATGTAACGACGTAACTCTCGTAGTTATATTTCTTGTTGAGGGACTACAATAGAACAATGCCAACAATAAAAATTGAAATGGACTGAACCATAAAAGTTTTGGAAACAAAACACCAATAACAATGAACAACACTAATACATGAATTGACCTAAACCTCAGATGGTAAACGATGATGACCAACAATAATACTTAATCTAACCTGAAAATTGGAGGTTATGGGGAGAAACCACCAATAAGGATAATCCTCTCTTGAGACAGTAATTATTACGTGAGTGAATAGTATCGAAGAATAAGAAAAATTCCAAAGAAAACCTTGTATGAAGGACTAGTAAGGTTCACCACCTTAAACACTCTAGTGATGTTCACCACCCTCAAACATTAAGCAAGATGGTATATAATACAATAGACAAGAGGCAATGTTTACCAAACATGAGCCAATGTTGAAACAATACTCCCAACAAACACCAAGTGTAATGCTTCTCCCAAGGTTCTATCATCCCAAGAATTCACATGATGGTAAGGTCATAAATCAACCTCGATCTCTTGTTAGAGGAATGCACAAGCTTATCCAATTCACCATATCTTCTTGCCCCATACCTTCACAGACTCAACAATTGGGATGTCGAAAATCATTTATAATCTCACATGCCCCATCTCCCACCCTCATGTATATAATGTGAAAACATCTCCACCATACGGAGGCACTATGTATACCAAAATCAAGCTATGCATGTTCTAAGTCTCGCTAAGTAGAGTCCATGGCATGTTCACCAAGGGACACCTCAAACTAGGCCATAGAAACCATTTGTATGTCACTCATGAGTAGAGGGATATTCTATTTTCCAAAAAACATAAACATTAGATGATCTGATTATCTAAAACTGATAAAGCACCCCCATCGAGGATCCTCACATCTACTCATTTCCTATCATGTTCCACCCATTATTTCAGTTCCAAGATAGAGTTGTCATACAACCATTCCTTACATTCCTCATCCATTGCCACATCTCTCCCACCACTTCCCCATTTCGCTAAACAATCCACTACCTTATTACCTTCCCTCTTAGTGTGCACAGGGATAGCGTAATCAAAAGTTAGCAGTAATTCTCTTATGCTATTTGCAACTTCCTGAAGGTGCCAACTGTAGATACATTTCTCTAATGGATGTCTTAATAATAGTTTTTGCACCATATTGATTTCTATTTCGGAGTTCCCTTGGGTCTATAACAACCGTATCCCTTTCCTTTATGCTATTTGAATACCTTTTTCTAACCCCCAAAATTCAACCAGGTTATTAGTAGTTTTCCCACAATAAAAAGCATAAACATCAATAGGATTGGAATGTTCATCTTGCAATATCCCTTCAGAGCCTACCCCTCCTGGGTTGCCTCTTGAGGCACCATCAAAAATCAATGCTACAAAGGATTATGGAGAGGTTGGAAGAATATCTCCTTAGTTTGACTTGTACGATGAAATTTGTCAAGAGAAAAAGCTTTATATATTTCTAGGTTTAGTTCTTTTAGAATAATCACTTCTTCTTCGTTCAAATTTCCATCTCCCGAATCTATTGGATATGCTATTAGGGATTCTCTAATATTATTACAAATTAACTTTTGCACCATATAGAAAGGTATACATTTACTATCAAGCACCCTAAGGTTCCTTTCCTTCCATAAATTCCATACAAAAAATCCCAAAATTAAGTGCCATGCTTTCAATACCCATGGGTTCTTAAACTTCGTTTAAAGCCATTCCTCCAACCATTATACCTTAAGATCCAATGAATTTGGCAAGTCTTGTTTAAATAAAACATGAACAAATTTCCACAATTGTTGTGAGAAGTTTCAAGATATGAATAAATGGTTTGGTGTCTCCTCTCCCTATATACATAACAAACATCTTGATGAACCTTCAAATCCTTTCCTTTGCAACTGATCCCAAGTTAGTGCACAACCCCATGTTTTCATCCAAAGAAAAGTGGAGACTTTGGGCCATCCACTTTTATTCAAATATTACCCCATATTTGGTTATCCAACTAAGGCTAAGCTTGACATAATAAAGAATAAGCATTTCCTAGAGAAAAGGTTATAGATTGTCATTTCCCCCAACACAACATATATGTTTTGAAAGGGATTATTATCTATATACTTTGAAGGGATTGATAAAAAAATTCCCAAGGTGAAGACTCATTTGAATTTGGCCTATCTAATTGTGTTTTCCACTGTCTCCAACCTAGTGGTCAATTCGTCGACCTCAAATAATTTGCTACTTTGAAGGATCCCTAGGATTTTGTCCATGTTTTTATATCCTGGATATTCCTTCTCTTGATTAGAGAGGGATATTGTTGCCATGAGTCCTCCTAGAAAGACGTGGTTTTACGATCTCTTATCTCCCAAAAAGATATTTTCTTCACCAAACCCTTTGCCTCATTAACCCAGTTCCATATTTTTGAAACTCTTATATGATCTTCATATTATAATCTATCAACCTGTGAAGTGAGGGCCATGTATTTCCTTTCCCAAATCCATTTCCAAATTTGATTGCATCCCTACACCTGTGCCCACCATACCTTCATAGCATAAGATTTACTAATAAGAAAGAGGTCCCTAAGGCCCAAACCACCACAATTTTGGTAAAATCAACTTTTCCCATGCAACCAAGGTCCATTTTCATGTTTTGTTCAAAGATTTCCATGAAAATGTGTCCACAATGATCTTAGTGTTTAACTCGCAATGCTTGGGAGGGGCATGAATGATATTTGATATTTTTGTAGTGCTTGAAGAACTGCTTTAGTCATGACAAGATGACTAGCAAAATTTAGGAACCTAAGCACCCAATTATTCACTCCACTACACGTCTTCTCCAAAATCTCTTCCCAAGCAGACGCTCTACGATAATTCCATAAAATAAGTACTCCCAAATGCTTAGGTGGTAGAAGTCATCTAGTATATATCGTTGCATGATAGAGCCTTTGTTGAACGTGTTTCGGAATTAGTTGAAAAGGAAAATTTTTGTTTTGCCTTTGTTCAACTCAGTCCCAGAGGATGACATAAAAAATTGAAGAAGATTGTAAATATTGGTAATTGGAAAGTCCATCCCATACAATCAAAGGCCATATATATATAGTCATATTCTCCTTTTGTTTGAAACGTTCTCCCAAGTCCTACCATAGCTAGAATAAAAATAAATGGAGACAAAGGATCTCCCTGCTTGATACCTCTAGAATGATGTATGATTTGTGAAGGTGACCTATTAACCAATATCGAAAAAAATGTTGTAGGGATAGTGATCCCACCCACTCCAGACATTGCTCTGAAAAGCCAAAAGCTTGTAGAACCTGTAATAAAGAAAAACCAACTAATTATGTCATATGCATTTGATAAATCCAACTTTATCAACATACATGGGCGCTTAGACTTTTTCAATGAGTGAATTATTTCTTGTACTACTATGATTCCATCCACAATTTGTTGACCTTTGACAAAAGTAGTTTGAGCTAGAGATATCAAGATTAACAAGAATGGCTTTCTTCTATTTTCTATAACTATAGAAATGATCTTATAAATTACATTACATAATGATATGGCTCTAAGGCCTTCTAGACTCTCTGATTTTCTTGGTTTTGGTACTAAAAAAATGAAGGTAGATTTCAATTTTGGGATTATGTTCCTAGTGTGCTTTGATTCTCCCACTACTTCATGAAATTATTTTCCTAAAAAACTTTAGCAAGCCTGATAGAAATCTGTTGTGTAACCATCTGGTCCTGGTGCCTTATTTTTTGGCCTCATCATTGATTTATTTTGTTCCTTACTAATCATTCTTGGAATATGATTAATTACGGAGGTGGTAGATGCAGATGAGTTTGGCGTTGTCTCAACCCATATATCATTGAAATGATGAATTAATTCACCTTTAGTACCATATTGTAAAAGCTTCCTCCCGCCATCCCTATCAGTAATGGAGAATATTCAATGGAGAATATGATGTATCATAGCATTATGAAAAAACTTAGTGTTTCATTCCCCCTCCTTCAGCCATTAGATCCTAGATTTTTTATTCCATAATATCTTGTCTTTCTTTCGTATTTATTCTAACTTACAAAGAGTATGTTCCTCCTCCAATTCCATCTTTGTGGTTCTACACTCCCATATAATCCTTTGTTGAATGAGTGACATCTTGTTTTCTGTAATATCCCTATTACATTTAACCATGCATAAAAGTAATTTCAAGTTATGAATTAGTTATTGAACTAATTCTTGTTAGTTGTAAAAACTGAAATCAAGAAACGGTGGATTAGCGCTGAGACCCCAACTATTACGAGATGCCTGGTTACTTATTCGGGGGTGGTCTTCATCATGGACTGTCGAACCTGAATTTTCTCAGACTTCTTTGCTCAGACTTCTTTGCAGAATGCCAATTTGCATGATCATTTCAGAATTTGAAGGTGAAGAAGCAGCAACATGGCATTTCACACAAGATTGTTCCTCAGCGAATCTTGAACAATGGTTCTCAAGAATTTGCATGTGGGTTTTAATCGGAGCTAAAAATAAGATTGGAAAGAAAGAAATGAGGCGTCGTATGGTGAGCCGAGAAGCATGTTCCATTATTTACACTGTCAAATGTGCGCCATTAGCTCCGGGAGTGCCATTTAAAATCTGCAAATCTGCCTATTGGAGTGAGGCAAAAGTACAGATAAGTAACTTGCAAATTCCGAGTTTATTCACTTGCTTTCTAAAAAGATAACTATAAATATATTATTTGCATTCTATTTCTTGAAACGAAAAGATGCAATATGAATAATTATTGCACATAAAATCTAAGTAAATGATTATTATTCAACTAAGATTGGAGTAATTTTTATGAGAGTGCGTTAAAGATATTTGACAAATTCTAGAGAAACATAAGTACACATGTTATTTAGATTCTATTTCTTGAAAAGAAAATAGGCAATATGCACACAGAATCTAAGTAAATGTGTAGATTTTATTACAAAGATTACATGTGAATCTTGTGTGTTAAAAACTAAGTAGATTTGTCATTTTCTTGGAATAAAATCCTCGCTAAATATAGCCCAAATATCTACTTGAGAAAAGAAGATGAGGCATATAAATGTCCTGAGGACATAGCGTGAAAAGTGGCCAAGATTTCTTGAATTAAAATATGTATTTCTATTTAATAAAAGTTTTCTTTTGACAAAGATATATATGCTAATTGTATTATGATTCTAGCTAGTTTCTAAGTTCTAGTAAAATAACTATGCATTACATGCATGATAGAGATAGCTAATGATGTGCTTCTAGGCACATAGATATCCTCTTCTAACTTTCTTGAAAAGAGTATGTGTTATATACACATAAATATAGTTCCATTTTAGAAAAGTGTGTATACTTCATGTATGAACAATGATGGCTTTTATGTGAAATATCTTGAAACAAAAATAGAGTTTCCTACTCTTAAAAGACATATGAATAGTCCTCATATCATATCGAGAACCCTACTTGTTTCATGAAAAGATTATGTGCATTGAAGTAAAAGTAATTGTGTTAGGAAAGACACATGTTGCATGCACGTAAGGGTAGCTATTGTGATTTTGTGTGTACATAGAGAAAGTGGTCATGTTAACTTTCTTGAAAAACATAATCTCTTGAAAGATTGTCTTGTTAGATGAGTTGTGTTGCCTTCTTGATTTTGATGCATAAAGGGTAAGATAACCTTCTTTTTGTATCTTGATTTTTATGCATAAAGATGAATATCTTTAATAATTTCTCGAAAGGGAAGCTTGAGAATCCTTCATATAGGAATATAGTGAAATGAAGTTATAATGACTTCCCTTAAGAAAGAATTATGTAATTGTTTACATGAAATGTTGATAGAATTCTAGAAAAGGGATTATGTGTTGCATACTTTCAAGGAGGGATCTTATCATGGCTCTTATGATAAGCTACTGTATGCGTAAAGAATAGTCAATGTGTTCTAAAGATATATTCTTTGTATGGTTAGAAGAACTATTGGGCCATATTTCTATAGGAAAATGATAGGTGATTACTATTATGCTCACATAACTATTATCTTAGCTTCTTGTTGAATGAGATGTGTATGCACACGAGATTTGTGTTAGCTTTCTTTAGAAAGGATATATATATATTCGCATGCAGGAAAAGACTACAGGTTGTGTGAGAATGCTTTATATATTCGCATGCATCAAAAGTGATAGCTAAGGGACTAGTTCTTTTGACAAAGTTTATGTAAATTTTCATGCAAGAAGATTATAACTGATATTTTAGTTAGTCCCTTCAAAGGAATGCCTTAGTGCTTGTGCCCTTTAAGAATATGTGCAGTGCTAGTTAATATGATTATTTATAAATGTAATCATGATGTCAATGTTGATAACGAGAACATGGACTTGTAAACTAATGTGTTGTATGTTTTAAAGGGAGACATGGAGTTGTAAAAATAATGATTAGTTCTCTTAAAGAGAAATATGCATTAGTGTGAATAAGCATTGTGAAAAGTAGAATAAGAATTTACTTGAAGATATGCACTAGTTAATTAGTATGTTATGCTTGCTCATGCAGATGAGTAGATGTTAAAAGATCTCTTTTAGAGGTTGATTACTGATTCATCAATATGGTATCTAATCTTGTTGTCAAAGCTTGTTGACGATAGCATTGACAGGAAACGATGGCGGTTGGTGCCAAAGAAAAGTGATGTTTAACATTGTGGGAGGAAAAGGATTAACGGGCCATGCAGACGAGTTAGAGTTGCAGGATCGTCCATTGCTAGAACAATCATGCCACAAGAAATGTTGTATGTGGCGGTATGTAAGTAAAAGATTACATGGAAACTGTATTAGCTTTTAGCTAGTTATGTGACAACTTAATGATAATTCATTGTAATGATTTCATAACAATGGTTAAGGGATGGGATCCCTTATGAGCCATTGAGTGAGGGGTGAAAACCCTCACGAGCGTTTAATAATAAGATTAAACGTTTGCTGGTTTTCACCCTACCGGGTTTCCAGGGTATATTGGTGTTCAATGGTGTGATTGCCTTTTGTGTCAGTTTGATGATGATGAATCCTTGATGTTGATGGTTCTTTATTTGATGGCATGATCATATTGTCCAAGTATGAGATTAATTAATATGTTTATGGAAAGTATGAAATGGATGCAAGGATTCATGAGATAGTTTATGATATTACACTACCACAGTGGTGGCTAAAGGTTATGCAATGGTTATGAAACTTACTGTCTTTGATGGAAATTTACTTGATGTACTAATGAATACTCTATCTAATGGTTAATGATGAATTGTGGAGTTGTGAATTGGATAATTACTTGTGGTAATTTGTAAAAAGAATACTAACTCCCTACTTTTACATGCGAGGTTATCGGGGTATGTTACACTTTTCTTCTCAATAACATTATGGAATTCTTGAAAATGGATCGTAGACTTCAGTAAGAGTATTTTAATTTCTCTTTTTGACATCTTTATATTTTGGTGTATGTTGCGAATGGATATACTTTGTTCTCTATCTTTAAGTTGAATATGAAAACCAAATTTATCAATTTAAAGGGTTTAGTTGATGCCAATTAGTTAAACTTTGAATAAAATATGTAATGGAACA